>PVKS010037347.1:0-13408 GCA_004027875.1 Aplodontia rufa | reverse complement strand
AATAAGAAATAAAACAGAGTTGTATATAATATGAACATTTAGGAAACTGTCAGAATGTGACAAGCCCAGAAGCCTAACTATGAAGAATTGATCTGGGAGGAAAAATCCAACAGAAGAATTGTGAAATCCTATTGAGTCTGAGGGTGAAGTATATAAGACTTAATATTGAGTATATATAAAGAGAAAAAAAGAGGAGAATCACAAGGTGAATTGCAATTTGTGAAACTGGTAGGGTGGAATATTTATGGTGTTATCAACTGTACTGAGGATATTAGAAAGTAAAAAAGGTATTGAGAGAAAATTTTGGTCTGGCTTATAATATTTCACATAGAAAGAATTAAAGTGACATTAAGACAATGTAGTCTCAGTGGAAGTGATAGATACAGGCTTAACAAAGAGGTCCTTAACACTTGAGGCGCTCTGGGGATGGGTGCTAATACTAATCAGATTAAATAATGAGTCTTTGTTACATCTGATTTAAGCCTAGGGACATAAGCAGAGATGATAGTTAGGCTGCTTGTGAATAGCTTCTGTTACTAAGCTTTGACACTTCTGCTTCAGCTCATGGATAAATCTCTGAAGTGTAGAACTATAAAAAGTGAAAATAGCAAGCATGTGTAGGTGTGTGTTATAGATAAACTTGAATTTATAACTGAATATATAATTATTGCTGTGCATAAATCCGGTACTATCATATAAATATATGCATGCATAATTACATATATGAGTAAGCTTTCAAAATAATTGCAATAATTATTTGCAGTTTTGTAAGATTTTGATGATTTTTTTTCCAAATTGGTTTTCACTCATGGATATGCTGATACTAAAGGCAATTACAGAGCTCTGTGCTAAACAGACCCATAGTTCTTTATTTGGAACTGCAAGGGTATTTACAAGCAACCTGTGCAATACCTGCAATGGTCACGACCTGGTTCACAAAATTTTATTTTACATTTTATGTCACAATTCCACTACTCTTTATTAGAATAGCAACCTCAATCTCACTAACTTTCCTATTTACCCAAAGACTTAGATTTTAAATTATTATAACTTATGCATTTGTTTTCTCACTTATCCTTCCACTATTCTTATAAACATCGTAGAATATGAAAGCAACAATTAAGATGATTTTAGTATATGTGTGCCTGTGTGTGTGTGTGTGTATGTGTGTGTGTGTGTGCTGGAGGTGATGTGAGATGGGGAAGAGTAGTCTTCTTATTTTCTTATCAAACTGCTACTCTTTTTAAGAGAGAGAGAAGGATAGTGAGAGAGAGTGAGAGAGAGAGAGAAAGAATCAGTTTTATTTAGCTTTTTATCTGGTTTTCATTGATCTGACAGTTGTGTATGTGGTACTACTACAGTTCAAACCAGGGTTCTCACACATGCCAAGCAAGTGCGATATAAGTGAGCCACTGTTCCAGCCCCTCAAACTACTAACTTTTTTTTAAAGAGAGTGAGACTGAGAGAGAGAGGCAGAGAGAATCAATTTTATTTAGTTTTCCATCTGGCCTTTGTTTATCCGACAATAAGTTGTGCTTGTGGTGCTGGAGTTTCAACTAAGGTCCTTAAACATGCCAGGAAAGCACTCCAATCACTGAGCCAATGCACCAACTCCTCAAACTACTACTATCTTGATGATATCCAATTTGAATTTCACCTTATAAATACTCCAGGTCTACAAATGTTTCCTTTAGGGATCTCTTATAGCATGAGGTGACTGGCAATATAGTTTGATATTTGATCATATTTTAACTGATGTCATGATTTGTTACACTTTTATTTATTCTATCTCCTGAATAAACATTGTATTTTCTTGTTTTAAAGTATGATGCCATAAACTCTTCAATGTTCTCTATAAACATACATTTTACTGAATATCTTAAGTGGTACCTTAATTTGTAAACAAGGGATTGATTCAGCTGATAATCCCTTTAAGTTAAAAAAATTCAGTTATATATCTCTTTTACTTTAGATGAAAAAAATGTCTCCTGTATTGTTTTTACTATATTTGGACTCCTCTAACCTTACCAACTAAGCTGTAGATCACAGATGTCATTGTGATTTTGACCCAAATAAATCTTTATTAGGCTTTCAGACCTATTTTTTCATGGTAAAAGAAGCTAAAATTTTTGTAGGAGTTCACACTAATAACTAATTAATTCTCTTCTGTGAAAGTTAGTTTTTATAACTTAATTTGTGTGTATTAAAAAACAACATTATTACATTTCTCTTAATTCTGCACTTTTCTCTTTACATATATTGTCCTGAAACAATGAAATGTGACCCATTGTTAAACTTTTGACATAATTTCCAAGGGCTGGATCTGGGGCTAGAAATATCTATTAAAGATCTTGAAAGTACAATTCAATTTCCCTGAAGAAAGAAAATTTAAATATTGTTATTGATAAAAAGACATTAAACTAATGGAAATCAGTAATAATGTCAGGGTCATTATTTGGAGTCCCAAAGTTTAGATAGGAAGACTATTGAGACATAAGTAAAAAGACACATTTGGAATATCCTTTATTCCTCTTTGGTGTCTAAATATGACTAAATTAGCTTCTAAATTAATGTAGAATGAACAAAGTATTTGGATATTATGATGCTTATGGTCAATGTATAGTTATTTGAAAAATGTGGTTTGAATTTTTTGTAAAATTTTTGATGTTTTGCTAGTTATAATGTTTAGTTGATGTAAACAGTTAAAATAATAGATATTGTATTTAATTCCTTACATATTTACAATTAATTTTAAAATATGAGAAAAGTTCATAAAAATTCTTCAAGGTATTTTTTGAAGTTGTCTCCCATCAATATTTTCCAAATCACTATACAGTTTTTTATTTTTTAAAATCTAAAAGGAAAGTTTTGAGTACATGGATTTTGTATTTTATTATGTAAAGCTAGTAAAAGATTTTAAAAAATGAATAGAAAATCAGGGCAGGAAAGGAATTCATAAGAACAGCAATTTGGCATTTTACCTCCATTACTTAAGATCAGATTTAACACAGGAATTTAGTGCCTAGCATGATTAAGATGTAAACTATCAATAAATATTTATTAAATAAATGAAAATCAAATCTTAATATTAATGAAATAATCAGTTTTATTATTTTGCCAAAAATTTAATTTAGGTGAGGACAGAAACTGGCCATTCTTTTTGTCTGTATAATCTTTATCTTCAATTTCCAAGCGATTTTATTTCTAAGAGAACGCAAGTAATTCCATAAATAAGAAAACTTGAACAATGTTGAATAGAATAACCAGAAGTATTTAGTGGCTGAATGGATTATCACTTTTATCAGTTTCTTAATGAGGTGTACATACCGTTTTGTAAATTACAAATGACAATGAATATTGGTCATGGAATTAAATCTTACTGTTTTAGTACTTTTACATTGAATGACACATGTACATGATGGAAAGTTCAAATAGTATTAAAGGGTATATAACAGAAAGGGAATAGCCTTCCTGACCAAGACACCCCCTTTAACACTGGCAATGTTTTCTTATTTCTTGAATTTATTACAAAGGAATTCCCTATACATTCATACAATGATACTGTAAGTATTGGTCTGCTAGTCAAAATTTTCACTTAACCAGTCAGAGGTCTTCTCATGTCAGTACAGAGCTACTGTTTTAGACAGGGGTTTTTTTCCCCTGTGACTGAAAGACCTGACAGGAACAATTTTAGACTCACGATTTCAGGGATCTCAGCCCATAGATAATGGCCTCCATTGCTCAGGGCTGGAGGGGAGGCAGAACATCATGGTGGGATGGTGTGGTAGAGGAAAATAGCTGGGAACATGGCACAAGGAAGCAGAGAGAAAGAGCTCTGCTCAACAATAAAATTATATACCCCAACAGCATGACCCCAGGGACCCAACTCCCCCAGACACATTCTACCCTACAGTCACCATTCAGTTAATCTTTATCAGGGGGTTTACCTACTGATTAGGTTAAGACTCACAATCATTTCACCTATAAACCTTGCACTGTCTGACACATGAGCTTTTGAGAGTCACCTCACATTCAAACCATAATACCTAGCCCATTATTTTTTACTAGCTGCTTAATGTTTTATTACAAGACAGCCTGTGTCTGTGAAAGAAAGATTAAAAAACAAATCTTCTGCTGGTAAATATTTAGAATCTTTTCTGGACATGACTCTGTGTACATGTGCAAAGATATCTAGAGCATAAATTGATAGATTTGTAGTATATGCATTTTGAATATTGATAATTTTTGAAACATTGCCATTAAAGAAGTGCTAACAGCTTGCCCAGCCACCAGTAGTGTCTGAGAGTGTTTCCTCAAATTTTTAAAACACTGAAACTGAACTTTTTTGCAAATCTCATTAGACAAATGGCATATAATTGGAGATTTGATATGCTATTATTTAAAGAAAAAAATTAAACATATTAAAGTTTGCAATAACTCACATTTTATTATAATGAAACTGCAGATGGTCTTACCTACCATGTCTTTGGTAAAAAATTTACTTCATAAGAATTAATAGTTTCTAATTGAACCACCATTACTTGAAGTCAACTTTGACACATAGCTTAAATCCTTAGCATAGCAACTGGGATATATCAGGCCATCAGTAAATATTTGTTATATTATTGAAATTTGAAGCTCATTCCACTTATTTTTAAGTGAGACAGAGTGAGAGAGAAAAAAAAGTAAATTTTACTTTTTCATTTTTTTGGGGGGGGAATGTTTTGTTTTTCCTCCACTTAGTTGTGCATGTGGTGCTGGGGATCCAAGCCAGGTCCCTGCATGTTCCAGACAAGCACCCTACCACTTAGCCATGTTTACAGACCCTTGAAGGGGATTAATTTTATAAAATTAGTTAGCATACAAGTCTAAATTTTAGAACAGATAGGTTAATGATTTGCAAAATGCTGAAGGTTATAGTATTTAGAAGGTAGAAAAAATCTTTGAAAAATTTTGTTTTGTGTGACAGCCTTTTTGTAGTGATTTTTATTTTATTTATTTATTCTTTGTTTTTGTGTGTGTATCAGGAATTGAACCCAGGGTTGCTTAACAACTGAGCCACATCCCCAGCCTTTTTTTTTTAAATTTTGATACTGGGTCTCACTGAGTTGCTCAGGGCCTTGTTGAGTTGCTGAGCCTGGTTTTGAACCTGTGATATTCCTGAGCCACTGAGATTACAGGTGTACACCACCATTCCAGGTTTGGAATGCTTTTTCATATCATGCAAAACAAATACATTTTTTCACTTTGATCAATAAAGAAGAGTCCTTATTTTCTGTAGGTAAAGTTTATTTTCATTTAATTTACTTTTCTGGCTTTCTGTTTCCTTTAGTATGTTATTACTAGCTGTTTCTTTGTTTTCCTTTTAAATAAGTGTCACATTCAATAAGGTCTCAGAGAAGTGCCATTCTGTCAAATGTGTAGAATGTGAATTTAAGCTTTAGATAGTTTTAAAACAAATTGACAGAATAATTTTAGGTCTGTTGAATTTATAATATAAAAACAATGTAGACATCTTTTGTGTACCTTTGTTTTTCTTTTCCATTTTTTCTAGTTATATTCACTATAATAAACAAAACTTGGTCTGGAACAATAAGCAATTTTGAGAAGAAAAGCAACTGTTCTTTCACCACAGATACTTTGAGAAGCGTTGATTTAGATAATATGTATAAAGGACTTTAGCTGTATTTTAAAATTGGGGGAGATTTTTATGATAACATTCCAGTTTCCTTTGCTTTTCCATAAAATAATTGGCAAAGAAACACTAATTCCAGGTAAAAATTTTAAAATCATGTTCATTTATTAATGGACTCTCACTTTTGATAAGATTTAGTGTTTAATGTATTCATTTAATGATATTTTAAAACTTTATTTCTATATTAGATTTTATTCATTTCTAAACACTGCATATAGTATAGAAATATTTTAAGGTCATTACAGTTTTTAAATGTAGAAAAAGTAATCCAACTTAAACATCAATATGTTTAAAAGCGATATAATTTCTCAAAGTAGCTGACAGTCACATTAACTCTGTCATTTCAGTACACATGATTTCCCCATTTGTACCAGCTTGTCTTTTCAAAATAACTAAATGTAGTTTTAACTTTCCTTTTTGTAATTTTACATTTATTTGCCTTAATGCCTTGTTTTAATCTCTTCCTTTTTATTGCTGTTTTATATTCTTTCCATTATTGTTTTAAATATCAAGTTTTCTCATGTGTCTTTCTTTTGTAGTTTGTGAGGAGAAAGGTTTTATTGAATGTACTTATGCTTTCACTTTTTTTCTTTCCATAATCAGGCACTCTGAAGCCATTGGAAAACTTATTCTGTATTGGAAACTGCACATATGAATCACTTTTTGCCATTTTAATGATGTTTGCTTTAAAGTATAAATGACAGTTTGCCACTAAGCCTGTTCTTATAATAAAAATATGTTCACAATTAGGTAGTAATTCTCAAGGAAATGTCTTAAATTATGATAGAAAGTTACATGTTAAATGCCGAAATTTAGCTGGTCCTGGTGGTGCATGCTTGTCATCCTAGTGACTCAAAAGGCTGAGGCAGGAGGATAGCAAGTCACAGGCTAGCCTCAGCAATTTAGTGAAATCTTATCTCAAAATAACAAAATAAATAAAATAACATAAAATGCATGGGGATATGTCTCAATGATAAAGTACCCCAGTTTCAATTCCCAATACCCCCCAAAATAACTGCCCAAAATGATATAATAGATAAGGTTTACTATTATATATGTATATGTGTAGTGCACACTGGGACCTTTTATTTCCAAACCAATCACCAAATTTTAACTATGTCAGGAATTCTTTTTAACTTTAAAAATAAATTCTGAGGCCTGGAGCAGTGGCTCAATGGTTACGGCTCTTGCCTGGCATGCCCAAGGACACCAGTTCAAACCCCAGAACCATGTGCACAACGAAGTGTTGGAACAATGAAGGTCACATGAAAAACTAAATAAAATTGATTCTTTCTTTCTCTCTCTTTCTCACTGTCCCTCTCTCTTTAAAAAAATAAATTCAATTTATGAATTGAAATAATTTCATAACTTAGGTAATTAAAATTTAGCAGCCATTAGTTGAATGCTCATTGTTAGAATCAGTGTACTAGGCACAACAGGAAGTGGGGAAATTCAACTATGAATAAATAGATTTTTTCAGTGTATCTACATCAATCTTCAGCAAATGCAACCTATAAAATGCCAAACATTAACCATATGTCTTTATTTGTAAATTAAAAAAATTATTATGCTGTAAGCATTTCAAAGCCTTTTGTCACAAGTTAAAATAGATATATGGAAGTCAATGCCGGAAAAGCTAAAGATAACATATTATTGTTCCTTGCTTTCTAGTTGGTAGAATTCATTGGGATACTTGAGCTGACACACAATGTGAAGTGAAGTAAAAGGGTAAGAAATCATTTATTAACACTAGGAAATGAGGTATGGAAAAAATCAAAGGGGTGAAAGGTTGATTCTTATGGGGCTTTGATATATTGAATCAAAATTTAAATTCAAAATTATTTGGATAAAAGAAAGAAAAGTAGGTTGACTGATAAGCTTGCAGAGCTATAAATAATAGATTAGAGAACAGTGATTATAGCAATTTGACAAATTGTTACAGATAGAAATTAGATAAATATTTGTCTTAGTCAACAAAGATGAATGCCAAAAAGTAAGTTCAATCTGAAATCTATTTATTTTTCTAAGTACCAGCTAAATATCTAAGTACTCTATGTTATAATGATGATTATTTTAAAAATGGCCTTTTAGGATATATTATGTTTAATTACACACATAATGATGTGTGTGAAAGTGTTTAAGAATTTATAAGGTGCTATGCATGTGCTTGGCATTTGATATTAAAGATACTATAAATTTATAGGAGATATACTATCAGGTCATTTGACTTGTTAAAGACAAGTTAGGAGGAAAAATGAATGGAAACTTCGACTTGTAGCCACATACTACTTTCTGTAGATTAGCAAGATGAGAAGACATAATTATGTAATTATGTAAAAATAGTAAAGATGTTATTTGCCTAAAAGTTTTCACGTAAATAACATATTATTGAACAAAAGTCATTAGACTTTAATCATACTAAAATTTCAATTGATGACTTTCAAATTGAATCTATAAAAATTATTTTAGTCGGTGTTTTTTCTGCTGGTGACTAAAAGCCCTGGCAAGAACAATTTTAGAGGAGGAAAAGTTTATATGGGGGCTCACAGTTTGAGAGGACTCAGTCTATAGAAAACCTGGTTCATTCCTTGGGACTCCATATGAGGTAGAACATCTTGGTGGAAGAGTGTAGCAGAGGAAAGAAGCTCATGACTTCACATTATGAAGCAGGGAATGACAGCTCCACTCCCTGGGGACAAATATATATATTCCAAGGGTACACCCCCAATGACCCTCCTCCTCCAGCCACTTTTTGTGTGCCTTCAGTTACAACCAATTAATCACTATCAGGGAATTAATGCATTGATTAGGTTAAAGCTCTCATAAACCAATTATTTCAACTCTAAACCTTCTTGCATTATTTTACACATGATATTTTGAGGGATATCTAACATTTAAACTATAACAGAATTATATAATATGTACTTCAAAATATCATCAGAACATTTTTAAATTTTTATTCAGCATTTGTCTTCAAGGGGAAATGCTAGGTTTGGAGAACAGAAAATTCACTGTTTTAAAAACCATGTACACCAATGGTTCTGAGATGTTAGTACTATATCTTGGATTTTGGACAGTATAGGAGCAATAAATCTGATTTTCTCCTCTCATTTTCTTTAGATTAGATTATATATTTTCTATTTATAGAATCTAAACTAAAAAAATTCCCATTTCTGGACAGGCATATAATACTTGTGGGATCATACTAAATTAAATGGGCTTATAAAAGAAGTAAAATCATTAATTCTCTGCTCTTCAGTCTTACCCACTACATCCTGTTTTATCACTGAGTGTTGGAGAGGTGGAAGAAAGAAATCTTCCCCTTCCCCTTAGGGATAAATGATGACAAAAATGGGACACACTGATTTTTTTTTTTTTGATATGTGATAAGACATAGGAGGATAAAGCTACTTCCACAAGGCAATTGTTGTAATTAAATTTTGTTCTATTTAGGCCTGATCAATATGATTTCACTTGTTTTCAGTCATGCTTTGTATAAACATTTAGTACTTCAACTTTGAGATTTATATAGTTTATTTAGTATGTCATGAAACACAATCAATCTTATTAAAGGCAATTATAGCTCTCTCAGCTGTTGGAATCAATAGCAATAGTGATACCTTACATTCATGTAGTGTTTTACAGTTTGAAAAGCGATTTCTTACAAAAAACACATCCAGAATCTTCACAATAGTAAAGGAAATAAGTATACTACAGTAAAATGAAGTTAAAAGGTCTTTATAGTTAGAATTCTAGGATTGAATCTTGGCTCTTCTTGCTTTAAGCTACTTTGAAGAAGTCACTTAATCTCTGTGAACTCCAGTTTCTTTCTTTTTTTAAAGAGAGAGGGGCAGTGAGAGAGAGAGAGAGAGAGAGAGAGGAATCAGATTTTTACTTAGTTTTTTTTCATTTGGCCTTCCTTGCTCTGATGTCTTGTTGCACACATGGTGCTGGGTTCAAACCGGTGGACTTGCACATGCAAGGCAAGCGCCTTCACCGCTGAGCCACTGCTCCAGTCCTGAACTTCCATTGCTTATATTGTGTAAAATAGGAATGATAATTAAAACACCATCTGGCACAGTTGTTTTGAAGAACACATTATCTCATATATTTATAGCACCTGAATCCAAAACAATTGGTATATATTGCTATGCAAGCAGAACAAACTGTATGTAATCTTTGCGGATTAAACATTGGAGGCTCCATGAATTTGTGACTTTCCCAATGTGCAGACAGGACTTGCAATCATATTCAGACTTATAATTCCAGAGCTTTACATTATAGCATACTGCTTATATAAAGTTTCTGTAGTTTCAAATATGGTTAAGGAATTGTTGGAATTTTTTAAAGAGAGAGAGGGAGAGAGACAGAGAATCAATTTTATTTATTGTTTCATCTGGCCTTTGTTTCATGACACTTAGTTGTGTATGTGGTGCTGGGGTTTGAATCTGTGTCCTTGCATGTGCCATGCAAGTGCTCCAACTGCTGAGCCACTACTTCAGGTCCATTTTGGAATTATTTATTTTTCAGCAATTTATTTTTTTCATGTTCCATTGTTTTTTTATAATCACGCACCTGTGAGGGTTTTTTCCTTCTTCTTTTGTTAGACTATTATCACTCATGGCTGTTTCCTGCAGTTCTTAACAACAAATAGAATGTGGTGGAAGTGGCCCTGACTTCTGAGACTAGGTCATAAGAAGTAATGAGGCTTTTACTTTTTTGCACTTTGAATTCTAAGTTGTCAAGTAATCTGAGTGCACTGAGATCCTTTGTTATTTAGCTTAAGATACAAATACAGGTCATGAGTAGACACTTTGGTTGAAAGTGCCTATTGAACTTAGCCTTACAGCTATTTCTGCCAAGACACCGGACATGTGAGTGAGTTATCTTGGACTCTCCAGGTCAGCCCACCTGCTATCTTAGTAGAAGTGAATAAATTTGGTTGAGCCCAGGAAAACAGAATAAAAAACAGAATAAAAATGAAAAAACTGGTTCAATTTGATCTTGCCAGAACTTCTAACTTACAGAATCTGTGAAATATAATAAAGATGTTGATCAAGCCACTGAATTTGGGGGCAGTTAGATACGCAGTAATCAATACTTAGAACTTGCTCTTTACATACACAGTTCTATCCTCATGAAATGCTTTTCTTTCTCTGGTACTTTTAGCACATTCCTTTTGTCACTTTGAAAGAGATATGAGTTTGTAGTAACAACATTATCATCTTCAAAGGAAAAACAAGCAAGCAAGGAAACATCTTACTGAAACAATGAGAAGTGCAAAGGAATAATACATAATGGCAAGATGTAGATAATATTATAGACATTTCACAACAGAACAAAAGATTATGACAAGTAAGAAGAAAACTTAAATTGCAAAGTTATTTGTAAAGATTACTTGTGAAGAACAAAGTTGGAAATGACAAAATATAGCACTTATTTTTGGTTCAATAAAGTCTTTTTTTTTTCAGATGATTGGAATAGTGAGAGCATTGAATGAGGCCTAATACTATGGCAATGTTGTGGGTTCTTCTATGTTTTTCCATAGTCTAGTTAGATAACTTAAGGTACTAATAAAAATAATAATGATAATGAGTATTTATTGAGAATAGTTAACAAAAGTTCTAATTTAATCTTTATCCTCTACCTACAAGGTAGGCATATCTTTGACTTCATCTCCACTTGAAAAAGAATGAAAGCTGCTTTTAAATCCTTTGGACATATACCAAGGAGTGAGATAGCTAGGTCAAATGGTGGTTCTATTACTAGATTTTTGAGGAACCTCCATACTGCTTTCCAGAGTGGTTGCACCAGTTTGTAATCCCTGTTCTTGATAATTGTAATTCTGGCTGGAGTGAGATGGAAACTCAATGTAGTTTAATTGCATTCTACAGTGACACAGCCACACCAAAGTTTATAGCAGCACAATTCGTAATAACTAAACTATGTATCCAACTTTGATGTGCTTAAATAGAATAATGGATTAAGAAAATGTGTTGTCTATACACAATGGAGTATTACACAGACCAGGAAAAATGACTTTATGATATTTGCTGTTAAATATGTGGAACTGGAAACTACCATACTAAGTGTGATTAGCCGGTCCCCAAAAACCAAAGTTTGAATGTTCTCTCTGATATGTGAAAAACAATCCAAAATAAGTTGGGGGAAGATAGAAGCAAGTACAGCGAAGTAGACCAAGGGGATTGAGGGGGAGGGAAGATAAGTCAAGTACGGTGGAATGAAACTGACCTAACATTTCTATATACACATATAAATATACCAGAGAATCTCACCATAGTGTACATTAACAAGAAATTGAAGAAAAAAATATGGGTAAACGTCAGAAAGATCAGTAGAGGGAAGGGATCAGAGGGTGGAGTGAGTGTAGGGGAAGGGAAGGTGCTGGAGACTGAATTAGAATGAGGTATATTTCATGCTTTTATAATTATGTAAAAATGCATTCTACTGTCACATATAAACTAAAAAGAACCAATAGTAAAAAAATAAAATCAGCATATTATAAATAAAGAAAGCTAAATATCAACAAATCAGGACACATACTAAAAGCTCAAAGCTTTAGCCTTTTCCATTCAAACTAACAATTGCCATAATCACAGAATAGGCTGGCTAGCTGTGTGGATTTATTTCATTTTAATATTTATCCTTTCTTCTACAGCCGTAGATAGTATCACTGAGCTGAAGAAATGATTTTCAAAGTAACATGAATTACATCCTGAGGCAGAGATCAGGATGAGAACAATTGGCAGAACATACGTAGTTAAAAATAAACATATCCATACTATTGCAGATCTGAAGACTAAATAGATATTTCATTTTTAATTCCAGATCTCTAAAAAGTGTCTCCTTATGATTCTATTATCACAATCCAGTTCTCAATGCTTCTGGAAATTAAAGCTATTTAACATGCTACACGAAAGAAAAGAAGACTGCCTCACTTCTAGGGAATTGATATAGTGATTTGCAATCTGACATCTGTAGATTTGCTGTGTTGATGGTTTCAATTTTCAATCTATACATCTACAAGTTGTTACAAGTTGCAGTTCGGGGTGTTTGCATTTATAGTATACTTCTACTATGCTGAAGTTGAAGTTTGCTCTGTATATACTTCTAAATTCAATGTGAATTTGCAAATTTCCTATTTTCCTGGATCAAAGCCTATAACTGTAGTTGGCTTGCAGATGAACTCACTGGCTTGAAGAAAACGATGAAATATGGAATCAGTGAAATTTGGTGCACAACACACTTCCTTTTAAAGGTTCACTGCTGGAGTCCTCAGTCATGTTTGTTTTCCAATGCAAATATGAGATATAGGAAAGATCTACATACTAATGAAATGCCACATTTTTTGAAGATGAAGCATCTTCAAGAGCAACATATTTAAACATTATTTTTATAGCTGAAACAGCAAGAACATTTCATTTTGTTAGCCAAAATACATATTCTGCTTTAAATTTATCCTTAGATTTGTGACTTTCAAGTACTTTTTAATTTTTATTGGATCAGCATTGTGTTACAAAATGAAGAGCTTCATTGGTTCACCTTCATACATGCATACATATTGACAGAGTTGCTTTAACCTGATCCTTGTCCAGGGTCACCCTCACCTTCCCACAACCCCCATTCTCATTGTTCACTTGTAATTCCCTCAAGGTACATATATCAGTGAACATATATATGTAATTTATACAT
>PVKS010037346.1:0-18697 GCA_004027875.1 Aplodontia rufa | reverse complement strand
TAAACACAGAGAGATGAAAGAGAAAGAAGAAACTTTAAGGATTGGAATTTGGGGGGTTAGTCAGTCTAAATTTTACAGGGCTGGGCAAATAAGGCATGTAGAAGTCCAGCTCCAAGAGAATCTGGAGGTACAAGTCCCTCTTTCTCAGGGTTGGGGTAGGGAGATGGTCTTTACTCTCAGTGCCTTTATCTGATTGGATAAGGCCCCATACTATGGAGTGTAATCAACTTTACTAAATTCTACTGATTTAAGTATTAACCACTTCTGAAAAATACCCTCATAGCAGTATCTAGGCTGGTATTTGACCAATATCTGGGTTTTGTGGCAAAGCCAAGTTGACATGAAATTCCCCAATTCTGGGCTCTCTATAGTCTCTGGGAAACAGGCTCTCAGGCGGATATTTGAAATGTGCAGGAGGTTTATGGGTCCTGCACACTGGGACATCACCCTTAAGGCTGAGAAAGAGGTCAGTGTGATGCAGCTACAAAACAGGCCTGAGCTGTCCCCTTAGAGCTGCCTTGAGTTGCTCCCTGCATTAACCAACAGTAGGGTGTTTACTGGTCTAGGGAAAGGGTCTAACTTTGGCTGAAGGTGCTCACTCAGAGTCAAGTGCAGTTCCTGGGGAGGGACTGGCTATTAAACATCAGCCACCATGCATGGAGTGCATAGAGGAGATGCCGTAGTTCCTGACATTGTATAAAAAGTAGTTCTTGATATCCCATAGAGATGTTTATAGGGGGAAAGAATGGGGGAAGTGCTGGGGAATGATATTGGCCATATTTTATTGTTATATTGTGTTCATGTACAAATATGTAATAACAAATTCCACTAGTATGTACAACTGTAATATACCAATTAAAAAGTGTGTGTGTGTGTGAGAGGGACATGTTTATAGAATATCCAAGGAAGAGGTCTATGAGGCACGTAGTTTGTGGCACATAAGAATGAGGCCAGGACCAGAAAAATTGAATTTGGAAGTTCTCAGCATTTAGACATTATACAAGGAACTAAAGTGTTGAGGGTCGGCCTTGGGAAAGTCAAGAAGAGGACTGAGAAGTCAGCACCAGTACCTCAACTCTGAGAGGTCTGGTTCAGAGAGATGAGGCCACAAAGACTGAGAAGAAGGCCTAGGAAGAGAAGCTCGGAAGGGTGGACTTGATGGTAAACTCTACATATGTAGAGTAACTGAGTGAGGAACCTCCTGAGGAGGAGGGACCAGTTTTGTTGAATGAGAGGTAGTGAGGTGATAAGAGGAGGACAGAGAATTCTCCTTTGGATGACATAAGTCATTGTTAAACCCTGATCAGAGCTCTTTCAGTTGGGTGTTAAGGAGGGAAGGCTGGTTGGAGAGTGTGGAGGAGAGAATAGAAAAGTAAGGAAGCAGTGAGAAAGTGCTGTCATCTGAGAGTCTGCCCTGAAGTAGAGCTGAAAAATGGGTGACAGGTAGGTGGAGGGCAGTGTTGGTGTGGGGGTGCAGTCTGAAAGGTAGAGTTTGTGGGGAGATGGAGGATTCTTACCCAAATGTGTCCATTTCCCTCTGAAGTAAGAGGCAAGGTGAAGGAGGGGATGTTGGATACTTGAGGACAGAGAAGATGAGAAATAGAGAGTAGGGAGATGGGGAGGTAGGAAACTTGAATTTACTAAGGATGTAGAGAAAACTGATCCGGAAGTACCGAGTGCTCAATTGTTGTCTGCAATCCCGTCTCACATTAATATGGTAAGAGGCTCAGAAGCACATGTGAGGTCCATAAGTGGATTTACTAGAAACTGGAATTAATATGAACTGTCTACAGGTAACAGGTGGAGGTGGAAAGGGATGAGAGGAGGGAGCTCAGGGGTTATCTTAGTTTCTTTAAGGAGCAACAATGGGGCTGAACCACAGAATCTAGGCAGAGTCAAAGGAAAAGCAAGTGCATGACTGGTGGGAAGGGAAATGGGAGAGGGGAATTAAGAAGCAGCAGATCCTGGACTGGAACCTTGAAGAGTGGAAGGAGTGCTGCTGGAGAGGGTGTCTGGGGACTGTGAGCTGGAAGGAGAGGGAGGGTTGAAAAGATCTTGGAGCTCTCCCCAGGGAGAGTGAAAATTGAGATAATTGTTCTTTCTTTAGATTTTTTTATGTGATTCATTCCAATTTTTTATTTTTTGTACATGCATTATATTGTACAAGTCTATCCATGGAGCAGCGTTTCTAATTTAGAATCAAATAAATGTGCACCTTTGGTGGTGTGTCCCTCTCATTGTGGGGGATGTACAATCAGAAGGGTGAGCAGCCCCCAGGGATGAGGTGGTGGAGGGAAAGGTTCCTTTATTGAAGGTGAGGATGGGGCTATGAACTCAGCCATGCACTTTTATACATCAGGAATGTAAATTATGGGATGGAAATACTGACTTAATTTTTAAGCAAAAGCAAAATCATGGGTCTCATACAGTTGTAAACACAAACACATTAAAGATTTTCTTTAACTTACTCAAAGAGGAAAACAAGGCAAGTGTTTAAACTGATTCAAAAGAGATTTCAGAGAACAACACGTTTATTCATAGAGTTGTAAAGTAGCTCAAAGGTCATGAATGTGTCTAGAATCAGGTGATGTAAAAGGGTGTGCTATGTTCAATGCGTGGTCTTCTAGAAATAGATTGTCTTTCCACAGAAGGCTGAGCAGAGTGGTAGAAAGTCATAGAAGGTCATCAAAGTTAGAACCTAAAAGACCAGCATATATGTAAGCAATAGAGGGTGAATCAAGATTTTTTTGGAGAAATGAGCCTGAGACCCAGGGAAAGAGCCTCGTGCTGGGAAGGCAGAGGAGTCTGTGATGACAAATGAAGACTTATTGGAAAGTGAAATAAAAAGTTTTTGCTTTTCAGGTTTTCTCCTGTTTTAATTTTGTCTCAATTGTGCAAATATAGTAGTACTCTTTATTCAGAGGGGCTAGGTTTCAAAACTGCAGTGGATAGCTGAAACCAAGAGTTGTACTAAGTGGTATATATTCCATGTTTTTCACCATATGCCCTGAAGTGTTACCAAAGTACCAGAGTTAATCTTTCCTTCCGTGTTTTGTAGTCTAACTCCTTCTTCGCATCACTCATCTTGTGCTTTGTGACCAGCATTAAGTAAAATAAGGATTATTTAAACAGAAGCTGCAATACTGTAACAGTTAATCCGATAACCAAGACAGTTACTACATGACTAATGGGAAGGTAGTGCATACTGCGTGGATACATTGAACGAAGGGATGATTCATGTCTTTGGCAGGATGGAACAGAATGGTGTGAGATTTCATTATGCACATCATTGAGAATGGTGTGCAATTTAAAACTTAATGAATTATTTGTTTCTGGAATTTTCTATGTAATCTTTTTAAAGTTCAGTAACCGAAATCCTGGAAAATGAAGCTATGGGGTGGGGGGTAATGGATTTTGCATTTAAAAAACAAGTAGATTCACACTAATGAGAGCTTCCACTGCCCCTAAACTAAGGCACTAGAGATAAGATGGAGTGTGTGGCCTCAGGTCCACAGGGGGCACAGCTGGGACACTGATGGAGGGGTCAACCCCAAGTCCCACCTTTTAAGTCCTCTGACCTACAATCATGAAAAAGAAAATCTCTTTATTTCTCAAAGGAAGCAATTTTTAGTTTGTTCAGTGTGGCACCATGGAGCAAGTAATCATTAGCATTTCTTTTAATAGAAACATGAAGCACTTTCAGCAGACAAAGAACTCACCAGTATAACCTGTACTAACTCAGAACATAGCCCCAGCCTGGATCCAGAGGATGGATGGAGGGACGGTGCTTCTCTGGATGCAGGGGAAGGCCTTCACCTCAAGCCAGAGTCTTTCCATAAGGCCATGAGAGAGGCAGGAAAAGGCCAAGGCAGAGAGAAGCTATGGGCCAGGCCTTTGACTCGTCCCCTGGAGTCCCATCCTCATTTATGCAAGCTTCACCAAGAAACAGAGCCACCAACATTGGCTACCCCTTTGGAAAAGGATTTGAGGCAAAACTGCTATTCTGTGAATGATCTCAGGAGACTTGGAAGGTAAGGCTCAGGACATTTCCACACATCTTGTAAGTCGCATGCTTTTTATTACAATCAAGCAATCAATAACTGTGTTCAGTTGCGTATTATGTCTGGCACTGTTCCAAAACATTTGGAGGGGAGGTGGAAACAAGAGAAGCACAGCTTTGGAGTTTCTGTAACCATGGCTTTTGAGATTTGGGGGAAGCAAGCCCCAGTTAGACCAAGATTGTCCCCAGTATGTCCTGGAGAATATAGATGGCAGGCCTCAGGTTTTATTAAACCTTTGTCCTGCATCATTCATGGCCCTTTAAAGCCTCTAATAGTAGTAAGAAACAAATTCTTGTATGTATCCTTATTTCTCTATAATGTGTTAGTATCCATACCCCCTTTAAAAATACATCTACATCTTCAAAACCAGACTCAAACCTTTATTTTAATAACCATTTTTCATTTATCTACACTTTTGTGCTCATGTACCCCTAATTAGTTCCAGTTTACTGTCCTGTTCCCATGAAAACACCCTCTTCAATTCAGTTAGATATTTATGACACTTTCCCAAGGTGCTTGGGGACTTGTTAGGAGCAGAGAGGAGTACAGTACAATGCAAGGGAAGCGACTGATTCTAGGAGCTTGCTAGCTCGATGCATGGGTACCAGACAAGTACACAACAAGGAGCAGCAGTTTGTGTTTGACAGTATATAAAAATGCTGAAATTAAATACCTCTAATTTGTGATCATCCTCTCAGACAGAGGAGAGTAGATAAATAGGAACTAGCTGCTGAAGTACAGTCAGCCCTCCATCTTTGTGGTTCTGCATTTGTGGAGTCAAACAAATATTTTTTTTTTAAGAGAGAAGGACAGTGAGAAAGAGAGAAAGAGACAGAATCAATTTTTATTGAGTTTTTCACATGGCTTTCGTTGCTCTGACACTCAGTTGTGTCTGTGGGTGCTGGGGTTTGAACCCGTGTACTTGCACATGCCGGGCAAGTGCTGTAACACTGAGCCACAGCTCCAGCCCCTCAAACAAATGTTTTTAAAAATTGCATCTGTACTGAATAGATAAAGATTTTTTGTCATTATTCTCTAACTAGTACTGTAACAACTATTTACATACCATTTCCACTGAGTTAGGTATTACAAATTTTCTAGAGGGTGGGAGGATGTATGTAGGCAATACTACATTCTACATAAGGGACTCCAATATCTGGAGGATTTTAGTTTCTGTGGTGGTCTCAGAAACGAATCCCCTATGTATGCTGAGGGACTACTGTACAAAGCAGCCACGAGGCTAACACAGTTATGCCCTATGAAAGCTGTGACAAACAGGAGCCAGACATCTTCCCTTAAAGCATTCTGATATAATTTTTTCTTTCAGGACTGAGGACCGAACTCAGGGCCTTGCGCATGCTAGGTAAGCGCTCTGCTACTGACCTAAATCCCTAACCCCACTGATACAATTTTTAAATGAAACGTGTGTCAGTCAAACAAAAAAACAACTAGTTTGCAAAGTAGAACAGGGTGGGCAAGCACATTCATCAGTGATGCTCATTTCAATTGTCTGATAATGATTATATAATTGCAAGTATATTTATAGTTCCTTGTGATTGCTTTCTAGGCAGTAAGTGATATACTTCATAAAATGATAAAAAGAATAACCTATAGAGATTTATCCAAGGACAACCAACATGCTCCTGTACCACCTATAAGAAGAATTTACTTCCTGTAGGCATGTGGCTACTAATTTGGATTATTAAAAATCTATTGTCAGGGCTGGAGCAGTGGCTCAGTGGTTGGAGTGCTTGCCTGGCATGCACAAGGACACAGATTCAAACCCTAGCACCACATACACAATTAAGTGTTGGAGAAATAAAGTCCAGATGAAAAAAATAAAGTTGATTCTCTTGTTCCTCTCTTTCACTCTCTCTTGAAAAAAAAATCTTACTATCAGATAATCTGGGGTGATCTGAGAACTGGATTCTAACGTGGTTCTGGATTCACATGCAAGCCCAGACCTACCAGATTTACTAGGTGCCTTTAATCCAATATAGTTGATAGTTACTAAAAACGCTATTTTATTTTATTTTTTTTTTATTTATTAGATGAATATGGAGTTACAATTGAGGGGGAAACATTATCAAACATTCAAGAACAAATGTATATATACTTAGTTATCCAAGGCTAATGCCATGTCGTGGATGCCTAGCTTGGGTTCCCCATGTTTCTATGTTTCCCCCAGAAGAATCCCTGAGTTAAATGGATATCTCGTGGAGGTCAGAGATCTCCTTCTGAGATGATTCTCCCATATTCCCACCCTCCAGTCTCCTAGATATTCTTCCTAAACCCTCCCCCCACCCTGTCCCCTACCCTATCCCTCCAGGTATCCTAGGCAATCATCTCCTTGTTGTGTTAAGAATCATACAATTTGAGGTTATTAGCTTAGCCATCTAACGTACTGCTTCCCGATGTATTCTAGCTTCCACAGATGAGAGAAAACATTTGGCCATTGAGTCTCTGAGATTGGGATACTTCACTAAGCATAATTCTTTCCACCTCCATCCGTTTGGATGCAAAAGCCATAATATTGTTTTCTCTAATGGCCAAGTAGTATTCCATTGTATAAATGTACCAAAGTTTTTGTATCGACTCATCCAGTGAGGGGCATCTGGGTTGGTTCAATAGTCTAGCAATAGTAAATTGAGCTACTATAAACATTGATGAAGCCATATCACTATAATAAGCTGATTCTAACTCTTCTGGGAAAATACCCAGGAGTGGGATAGCTGGGTCATAAGGTGGTTCCATCCCTAATTTTTTGAGGATTCTTCACACTGCTTTCCAGAGTGGCTGAACCAGTTTGCCATCCCACCAGCAGTGTGACAGTGTTCCTCTTTTTCCACAGCCCCTCCATCATCTGTTGTTCTAATTTTTCATTTTTGCCACTCTAACAGTAGTGAGGTGGTATCTCATTGAAGTTTTGATTTGCATTTCCCTTATAGCTAATGATGTAGAGCATTTTCTCATATATTTATGGGCTTTCTGGACTTTTTCTGGTGAGAAGTTTCTTTTTAGATCCGTAGAGCATTAAAAATGCTATTTTAAAACTAATTACTAGATAAGCAGTCAATACTTCATTCAGGGTGTCACAGAATATTAGATTGTTTCCATATAAAATGTTCTAATCCAAACTCATACTCCACTCTGGAATCTCTAGGGAGGCAGAAGTGTTATTTCTTGAAGTACACCTCCCCGCTCCTTTTTTTTTTTTTTTTAAGAGAAAGGGACAGTGAGTGAGAGAGAAACAGTCTTATTTAGTTTTTCATGTGACTTCTGTTGCTCTGACATCTCGCTGTGTATGTAGTGCTAGGGTTCGAACTCACGTCCTCACGCATGCCAGGCAAGCGCTGTAACCCCTGAGCCACCACTCCAGTCCCTGAAGTGACCTCTTTTACTATCACAGAATTGTTCAAAGTGCTTATCACATCAAGGTGAAATCTTCCTCTTCATGTCTTCTTGAAAATTCTGACACCCATCTACAAATATCCTTTTGTCATTAAATTTATTTATTTTTTGGCAAGAAACATCACATTATTCTGTTTTTCTAATTAAATTTGGCTTAGTGTCCTTGCTTACAAGGTTATACCAGATGTCCAAAATCTGTCATTCTTTGAGGGGTTTGCCTTTCGAGAATCGTACAAGAGCCCTGAAGGCTTTTCCAGAATGTTCTAGTGGAACCTCTGCACTGCTTTTGATTGCCCAGGCCCATGTGGTCTATGCAGCCATGGGAGGCAGCCTACTCTTCTTAGAACTGCTCCCTCCATAGCCCACACCTTCGCCTTGCACTTGCCTCTGGTGATGGTTCTGGATTTATTTTTACCTTGTTTTTTTTTTTTTTCTCTCTCTCTCTCTCCCATTTAGGAACCTTTTCTCTCTGAAAGAAAAGCTCAAATCATGACTGCTTTTCCTCCAGCAGTACATAAGCTCAGGTTAGCACGCGTAGCTAGTCACTGCCCCCTACAGGAAGAAAAGTGTGATGCAGGCTCAGCAATCAAGGCAGTTCCCCCAACTTCTGAGTAGGATTATTAGGAAATTAGGATTCCAAAATGAAATTGTGGCTCTTTGTGGATCCCCTTAGAAGTGTCTGTGGTTCTGAAGTGGCTGTCATGGGCCCACTGTCTATTTGCTTCTGGTATATAAGGGTCAAACTCTGCAGTTTAGAACAACAAAAAGCACAACTTCTAGATACATAGCTTGGTTTTAGTTTTATCATTCTTATTATTGCCTGGAGAGGTGACAGTCCTGAGCTGGAATCTTTTCCCAATTGTGAACAAGGACCACAGCCATTGCTCAGGACCATCTGTAGATCGAAAGAAATAATACCTCATAGTACTTGGCACAGAGAAGAGACTCGGCACAAGTCTATTTTTACCCCTTCCTGGGATATTTCTAGCTAAAGGACAGGACCTGTCAATTGAGATTCCCAGGAGATTGTTAGAACTTACTAGCTGCTGGGTGGTTACTTCTTTTTTTTTTTTCTTTAAAGAAAGAGAGGACAGTGAGAAAGAAAGAGAAAGAGAGAAGTAATTTTTATTTAGTTTTTCATGTGGCTTTTGTTGCTCTGACACTTTGTTGTGTATGTGGTGCTGGGGTTTGAACTTGCATACTTGCACATGCCAGGCAAGTGCCATGACTGCTGAGCCACTGCTCCAGTCCCAGGGTGGTTACTTCTTAACACCAGATGACTTCCAGTACCCCAGCTAACCCAATGTTCATGGAGAAGATTGGATTTCACTTTTCCTTCCGTGTTCTCTTCTTATTCCATGTTCATAGATTTTATCATACAGTAGTAAATTTTTGTAAGCATATTATCATAAAGCAGTATAATCCATTTTTACAGAGCAATGTTGGGATTCTGTAACTAGTTGAGGCAGGGTTTGGCTAGAGATGCAACTTATTTAGGGTCAGTTTCTAAAGTTTGGGCATAAAGTGAAAATCACATGAACTTTTGCTCTTGAGCATCACTTTGGAAGATGTGATGTTATGTGCTCCCCTGGTAAGAGAGCTCATCACTTGTTTGGTTGAACCCCAGATGAAGTCTGAAGGCTTGCATTTATGGTCCAAATTGTATATAAACTACATATCTTTAAATCTTGGACTCCTGGGGACTGAGACTGACTGAGGAGATGGAGGATTCCATTCTCCTACTAAATGCGTACTTTGGGGTTTACACTCATTGAGTGGAACGTTTGTTTGAGATTCATTCTCTCTCTCTCTCTCCATCTCTCTCTTTGTGACCCCCCTCATGTGGCACATGTAGTTGAATTGATGTCAGTAAAATGCGTGTAAATTCAGCAAGTGCCATTTTGTAAAAGTAAAAATATAAGCCTTTATGGCCATTTAAGAAGCAAAATAAAGCCAGGCACAGTGACGCATGCCTGTAATCCCAGCAGATTGGTAGGCTGAGAGATTAGGATCACAAGTTCAAGGCCAACCTTGGCAACTCAATGAGACTCTATTAGAGAGGGGCAGGGGGAGAGAAAGGAAGGATGGACTAGGGGTGTAGCTCAATGGTAGAGCAACCCTGAATTCAATCCCCAGCTGCTAAATGAATAAGTGAATGGAATGAAATGGAATGGAATGGAATGGAATGGCATGGATTGGAATGAAAACTAAAGCAGAAGTCCTTGAAATGAACTCAAAGTGACTGTACATCTCTGTACCTTCTGTGGGAGGCCCTGGTCTTGGAATAGCAAAGAATAATTAGGAGGCTCAAGGAGCTGCCAGGACAGCTGGCTTAGCCATGAAGGGATGAAGCTGCCAATGAGCGGAGCAGGACTGTCATACCAGCACTTGGCTGAGAGTGTGATTGAGGGAATTGAGTAAGGCACAGCGCAGCCAGAATCAGCAGTAGTCTTAACACAGTGGAGCGCGCAGCCTTGCCCATGGCAGGCTCTCTGCCCATTTACAAGCTCCCAGGGGAACCCGCCTTGCTACACCCATACATACCTAAAAATTATCTCCATCTCAGATTTATCATTTAAGCTTCAAACCCAGCAGTCCATTAGACTACTCTACCTTGATGTGTTAGAGACATTGCAAACCTGCTGCCAAATGTTAAATGAAGCCTGTAGGAGCAAAGATGTAGAACCCGCCGTAGCATCATTAGGGCTACCAGAAACATCCAAGCCAGGCCTGATGCTTAAAAACTGGAGAAAAGGCTGAAGCTTACATGAAGAGACACAAAACCGAACTTTTTTGTAAGCTCAACTGCAAGTAAATATGACAAATATAATACCTTAATATTTCAAATCTGAAGTGCTGTTTGCTAATTTGATTTATCTTCCTGAAAAGTGGAGATGATTTTGATAGTGCAGATCTTTGAAGGACAGCTGTCCATGGAAGCTGGGCATGGTATCTTCTCTTTGTAAATATCCTATAGTAAGCAGCCTCCAGAATGACTTAGCTGACCTCAGAACCAAATTGAGGCTCTTCTCCCTAAAAATAGTTGCCAAAGAGTTGCAGAATTTTGATGGGGCCCTCCCAGATTGTGTGGGAGAGATGGTTGGGCAGAGGGAGCCCAAGGGAAGTCTCCAGATCATCCTTTGGGTACCATCCTATCAAAGACACCTTCTGTTGGACAGTGTGGTAGGCAGAAAGGAAGGCAGAGCAGCCAAGGTCACTAATTGTACCTAAGAGTGATTGGAGCTTTCTGAGCACCTCAGTCCCTTCAGGAGCTCCCTGGGAGTCTGCTGCAATCTCTGAGGATGCCCTAAACTGGCTTCAGTCCCTGGGGAAGAACTCTGAATCTACATCTAGTCCATTGACCTGTCAAAACACCTGGCCTTTCTCTAAAGGAATGCCACTGTCACTATCAAATTCCTTAAATCTCCCAAATCCTGCCCTTTCCATGCAATAGGTTCCACCTTGGAGCACACACAGGTCTTTCTTGTGCCTCTCCCCCTCTTGTTCACATCTTTTCCATGCCCTTGGTAGAGGTTAAGGTCAGATCTCCAAGGGCAGCTTAGGTGCATGCAGAGGGGAAGAAGGAAAAGTCATTTTTCTCCCTGACTTATGGTAGAATGAGAGCCAGAATTTCTCCCTGGAGACCACCAAAACCCATCTGAACAGGCTTATAGCCTCCTGGGTCCATATCCAGGCAGAATCAGAAGCTGGGGCCTCAAATCAAAGCTAGACTGCTTTTCAGGAGGGGTGGAGGGTGGAAGGTCGCAAAGGTGTGGCATGGATATTTAGGTGGCTGCAGTGACTGGTGGGCAGCAGCATTGTGTCCCCTCAGGGTGGGGAGTGTGGCCTGAGGCCTGTGTGGGCAACAGACTAGGTTTCCTGGATATTCTTCAGTTTATGAGAAAACACAGTTTATAAACAATCTAGACAATATCTGAAGTTTTTAAATAATTTTTTCCTCCAAGCACTCATCAATTTCTGCATATTTTTTTTTCAGCTGGGCATGGTGGCACACCCCTATAATCCCAGCAACTAGGGAGACTGAGGCAGGAGAATCACAAGTTTGAGGCCTGCTTCAGTGCCTTAGTGAGACCTTATCTCAAAAATAAAAGAACTGGGGGTTGGGGATTTAGCTCAGTGGCAGAGAGCTTGCCTAGCACGCGCAAGGCTCTGAGTTTGGTCCTCAGCCCTGAAAAAAAATAATTAAAATAAATAAATAAATAAAAAGAACTGGGGATGTAGCTCAGTGGTAAAGGGGCCCAGGGATTTAAACCCCCAGTACCAAAAACAAAGCAAAGGCTTTTTTTTCCTCCTGAAAATGAATGTTTTTCTTTAGACCTTGCAGAATATAGTTTCTTTTTTACACACGCAAGTGTGCATGTATTTACACATGCCTGTCACTTCTTGATGTAGCAGAAATGATGTTCCTTTCACAGAAAAATCAGGTTGAGAGAGATGCTCTCTGGGTGTTGGAGGGGGCTGTTTATAGGTTTTGGGAGGAGCCAGAGCTGATTTTAAGAAAGAGTCATTGTGGAGAAGGGGGAAGGCAAGGATGCAGAACAAAGTCAATGTATTGATTCCACTGTGGGGAAGGGAGGATGAGAAAAAAGGATTTTTGTATTTGGTTAAAAAAAATGAAACAAAACAAAACTAAATCTCTATGCTTTTCTCTTAGATTTTCCTTCTTATCCTCTCTAATCAGAGTTGCAACAGATATTTTCTGAGCACCTTCTCTGCATGTCTGCAGCCCTGAGCAAAGCACCCTGCCATCTGCATGGACTGTTCTTTCTAATCAAGGCGTGTGTGGCAATGTTGGGGCAGCCTCTGGAAGGCTCATTCTTTCACCCTGAGTCTGCAACATCAGATAATGAGCTTCACCATTCCTCTGCTTCCTGTGTCCTTCTGTGACACAGGGAGTAAATGTCTCTCCAGTTGGCTGGCTCTCTGAATAGGCACTTTTTTCAGTTGTCAGAAAAGAACCTGATGTATGCAGAAAGTGCTTTGAAGGTCCCCTGCTTAAGTGGCTTCCAGTCTCCTGGATCATTGCCTCTTTCCATCTAATCCCCCTGCTGAAATCATAATCGTCACTATAGTTGTAATAATAGCATTTCACACTGACTGAAAACTTACCCTGTGCCAGGAGCCATGGAAGGTATATATTAGAATTATTTAATTTAAGCTTCCTAACAGTCCTACGAATCTCTTGACTTTCCAGTTTTTCCAATTAAGAAACTAAGGTTCCAAAGAAATTAATAAACTCATTCAGGGTCTGCTTGGCTCTGCTTACCATGTAAAAAGTTGATCCTTGAACTGGGTCATAGCACTGCTTTCAGTTCTGTGCCTTCTGGCAAGTGCCCTGTGGTTTCCTGGGCTTGGTAAGCTGTCCTCTTGCTCCCATAACACTCTGAGCTGCCTCTGCCATAGTACTTACTCCGTGGACTGTAACATTTGCTTGCTCCTTAAATTGGTGCTCCTCTAGCACAGGATCCATGTCTCATTCACTGATTGCTTTCTGGTGCCCAGAGCAGCCTCTGGCAGGAGCTGTTTGAACACTGGCTGCATCTCATGTGATGCATCTTGGTGAGCATCCTGAAAGGCAAGGGGAAGCAAGGTGAGGAATTTCTGATTGAGGATGGAAGGACACACGTTTCTGTTTTCTAGTCCTGAACTGGACAGGGATGAGGAGGAATATGATGCATGCTACGGACCTGAAAGCCTTTCCCCCACCTCGGAGGATGAAGAGTACCTGACCATCAACTCTCTGTCCGAAGACCAGCTGCCCTGTGAAGAATGTCTGGAGGCAGATTCAGGGACCATTCCCTTGCCACAGTTCTGTTCTTGGGGCCCTGTCCCAGAGTCTTTGGTTCAGGAATGGTCCCATGAGAGTGAGAGTGAATGGGAGGATGTGGAGGAGCCTGCGGATGCAGACGATGGTGACCTCAGGTGGGTATCAAGCTCTCTTTGGGTGGCAGAAGGCTGAGTTCTTCCCATGGGACTCAGTGCTTTCAGTCCACATGGGCTGGGGTGATGGCCCATGGACTTCACTGAGTTCCCCCATCATCATCCAGGGGTCATCTTTGCAGCTAGTTTCACTGAGTGTTTACTGCATTCTTTGTTCCATGACAAAGACCTACAAGATGGGAACTGTTATCACCTTTATTTTACACAGGATACTTTTGGGGCTTTCCCAGGGTCATATTGTACTCACAAAGACAAAGACAAAGTCAGAATTCAATCCCTGGTCTCCCACCCTTAAGAAGCATGGGTTCAGAGTCCTCTGTGCTGCCTCCAGCATGTGGGTAGGCGCACTGTCTGTCCTTAGGCCTCTCTCTTGTAAGGTGGCTATATGTCAATTGCCAGTTCCTGTTTTGACTGCACCTGGCCTAGATGTACTTCAGAGAAGAGTCTTCATGTCATATCATGGGGCCCTTCTTGTTGAGTTGCTGTATCTGAGTATAGACCAGAATCAAAAAGCTTAGTAGGAGACTCCTCAAAAAATTAGGGCTGAAACCACCTTATGACCCAGCTCTCCCACTCCTGGGTATTTTCCCAAAAGAGTTAGAATATAGAGATATGGCTTCATCAATGTTTATAGCAGCTCAATTTACTATAACTAGACTATGGCACCAACCTAGATACCCCTCACTGGACGAGTGGATTCAAAAACTTTGGTACATTTATACAATGGAATACTAGTTGGCCATTAGAGAAAACAATATTATGGCTTTTGCGTCCAAATGGATGGAGATGGAAAGAATTATGCTAAATGAAGTATCCCAATCTCAGAGACTCAAGGGCCAAATGTTTTCTCTCATCCATGGAAGCTAGAATACATCAGGAAGCAGTATGTTAGATGGCTAAGCTAATAATAACCTCAAATTGTATGAATCTTTACTCAAACAGGGGGATGATTGCCTAGGATACCTGGAGGCATAGGGTGGGGGACAGTGTTGGGGGAGGGCTTAGTTAGGAAGAATATCTAGAAGACTGGAAGGGGAATCATCTCAGAAGGAGATCTCTGACCTCCACAAGATATCCTTTTAACTTAGGGGTTCTTCTGGGGAAAACATAGAATCACAGGGAACCCAAAGGGTCATCCATGACTTGGCATCAGCCTTGGATAACTATGTATATATACATTTGTTTTTGATTGTTTGACAGTGATTCCCCCTCAAATGTAACTCCATATTCATCTAATAATTAAAAAAAAAAGCTTAGTAATGCACGGATCCCCCAGGAGCTGGGACAGGGCCACCAACCTGGGGTTGGAGCTTGTGGTGAAAACAAGGAAGGAGTAAATACAAAACAGAAACCATCAGACTGGGAGTAGAGGTGATTAAATCCTTGACAGGTGGGTAAACAACCTCACATTCTGATAAAACATGTATAATATGCAGTTCTGGTGTTAAAAAATGCTGAAAATTCAAGAAACTTTCACATAAACCTATTTCTAAGGCATATTGAAAGTTACCCAGGCATTAGTTTATGAAGACTCTGGTATAATTGAAACATACTCACTTGCTTCCATCCCATTATGTCCCAGCCACATTTCCTTGGCTGTATAAAAGGAAGTTTGGCTGCTACAAGTGATTAGAATGGATTTTCAGAGGACAGTGGCAGGCCTGCTGATGAAGAGACTGGATATTTGAAATTCAAACATGATAGAAATGCTGGTTCTTATCTGAAATAGAGAGGGAAAAGTTAATAGGATGATTCTGAGACTTCGAAGGCAATGCATGAGCATTTGTGGGGAAGTTGGGAACCTGTTAAGGTTGGAAAACATATTATGGATTCACAGAAGTGTGGAGCAAGCAAGGAACAACTTAATATGTGGAGAGCAATCTTCCTGGAAGGGGCTCTTCAAGATTGGGGAGCTGAAAGGAGGCTGAGCAGTCTTGGGGCTCCCAAAGGGAAGCAGCTAAGGACCACAAATATCAGTGCTTAGGAAAAGTCCCAACAAGATCTGCAGCACCAGGGACAGAGAGCCAGGACAGGGCATTTTGGTGGGAGGGACTCAGCCTCCCACTGTTAGATCCTATAGCAAATGATTTTTAAGCTAAGATGCAGCTAACCACCAAATGGAGATAACCAAACCGACTCCATGTTGTTGCTGTAATGATTGATGGTGCATACCACTCGTTCAGTAGTAACACTCAGAAACTGTTAGGTATTTTTTATCATAAACAAGGGGGAAACTACTTTGGTGAGATTACCACCCCCCCCCTTTTTTTTTTTTAAAGAAAGGACAGTAACAGAGCTAGCGAGAAACAATCTTTATTTAGTTTTTCATATGACTTTCATTTCTGGGACACTTCGTTGTGTATGTGGTACTGGGGTTTGAACTCACATACTTGTGCATGCCAGGCAAGTGCCTAACTATTGAGCCACTGCTCCAACCCCACCACCCCTTTTAATACGTTCAATCTGTTGGGTTCCCCTGCCCCAGGTAGTAAAAGGAACTAGGCATGCAGAATTGTGCCCTAACATAAGGTTTGGGATAGGTGGGGTGGGGGTACCCATCCATGGCAAATGTGTCAGGATCCAGGTGGACTAACTAGCCTTTCACTGCGAAGGGTGGATTGGGGCATAGTTATGATAAGTGTAGTCATACTGTCTTATCCTGCACCAAAAAAAAGAGCAGTTCCCACCCTCCCATGCTTTTAGTGGTATGTAGGTTTTGAGTGTTCAAAGCATCTTTTGACCAAGGCTTCGGGGAGTGGTCCACATGTGTGTTTCTTGGCATAAAGACACTCCCACATCTAGACTTCTAAATGTTCTTTACATTCTACATTTGGTCTCTAACCTCCCCCTGCCCAATATTAAGGACCTTTACTATATATACTTGTTTGTCCTGAAAATGAGGAGAAGCCTTGGACTTTGGATTATGGATGCAGTAGTGCATTCTTTATATCTATATCTGAAATTATTTTGTTTGATTGTTTTAGACATTAGGACAGTAATAGTAGGAGCTAGTTTCCATATGTGACAATATAATCCTCACATCAATTTTGAATGGTATTTTTGTCTCTATTTCTATCTAGAAGAATTTATTTAATTTGTCAAGAATCATATAGCAAGGAGGGGTAGATTCACACTGGTGTATTATTTTTAAAGATGATTAATGAATTTATTTCATTTTATTTATTTTATTAAGAAGTTGTTACACAATCATAGATGCATATAAAGTAACAGTATGGTATGCATTTGATTTTAATCCAGGGTTACCCCTATATTGCCACCCCGTGTCTCGATTCTTCTATATCCCCCTCAACAGCTATAAATGTCCATGTGCACACACAAGATTATGAATTTTCCACCATTAAATGATTGTCCTAAGTATTATTTGGCTTCTCCCGGTTGGGGAGGAGTAAAGAGTATGCCACATTGTTGGTTATCTCCCTAAATCCCTTCCCATCATCCCTCCCTGCTACCCCGTCCACCCACATATCTATGGTTCCCCTAGATTATGTGTTTTGTTGCCTTTGGTGGGTCTAGTACAAGAGCTTTAGTGCCTTTCACCTGATCCTGGGCTTTTCTCTAGCCTCCACAAATGAAGGAAAACATTTGTCACTTGAGTCTCTGGGTTTGGCTAATTTTACTCAGCATGATTTTCTCCGTTGCCATCCATTTACCTTCAAAGGTTATAATATCATTATTTCTAATAGCTGAGAATCTATAGTATATATATACCAGAGTTTTTGGGTCCATTCTTACAGTGAGGGGCATCTGGATTGATTCCACAGTTCAGCTATTATAAATTGAACTGCTGTGAACATTGATTTTGCTTTGTTGCTGTAATGTGCTGATTCAGACTCTGGGAAAATGTGCTGATTCAAACTTATCCAGGAAAATATCCAGAAAAGGGATAGCTGGCTCATACTGGTGTATTTTTAAATTCTTCTAGAACATGTCTTTCCATGTATATATGTATAATATTTATGTCACTCCATCAAGTAGTACAAAGGTCACTTTTTCCTTCAAAGAATTTCTCTTTTATTAGACTAAAAACAAAACAAAACAAAAATGACCAAATAAACTAAAACACACTGACCAATCAGATTATAAGAAAGGGTTTGAACTGTTCTGTTCTGGGAAGGCTGCTGGTCAAGTATGAAACCACCCATTAAAAGCTGCTTGTCATTTTAGGTGAACGAAGAGAACCAGGCAGTCTCCTGAGGCAAAGCCTGAGGGTCTGCAAGGACATTTCTTTGATGGAAGACCCCTCAGATGACCCTACTCCACAGAACATACCCACTGGCTCTATCACCTGGAAGAAGGGTACAGTCATGGTCACTAAGACGACGACCTGGGGTGGAGCACCTGACCCAGTCATTAAGAGCTCATTTCTAAAAGGTCATGCCTGTTGTTTCCAAGACTCATTTTGAATGGTAGTCCTGACCTCTCCTCAGTTCTGGGATTCACATCAAGCAAAGCTTTTTGTGTATGTGGGTGGGGTGGGTTGCCCTTATTAAAGAAATTGGAACTAACTTCTTCCACAAGATTGCAGTAATGCATGCCTGTGATCCCAATTACTGGGGTTGGGTGGCAGGAGGCGGGAGGATCACAAGTTCAAGTTCAAGGCCAGCCAGGGAAATTGAATGAGGCCCTGTCTCAAAATAAAAATAAAGGCTGGGGTGTAACTTGTAGTAAAGTGCTTGGATAGTGTTTGTGAAGCTATGAGTACAGTCCCCAGTAATGCAGAAAGAAAAATAAATTAAGGCAGGGCAAAGTCTGTACTGGTATACACTTTCTAGGACAGTCACAAAGTTCCAGTTAGTTCTCCATTGGTTAAAGGAGTTTCAGTGGTAATCAAAGTATGACCAGTTTGATGGAAGGAATCTACTAACAGGTCATATGATTCAAAGGCCATATGTGAAATGTATTTTGATATTTTTCTGTATCCTTCCTATACTTCAAATAGTTATTCTTTTAAAGAATTTTCCTTTTGTCCTTAAACACAATTCTAATGATTATATACGAAGGAAAAATAAAATGGGAATATTTAATAAGAGTGAAGTAGTAGATCCCGCTAAAACACATGACAAAAGTTGAACTGTAGAATTAACAAATGCACAAAAGAAATAGATTGTGCAGAGCACAGTGCAAGCTCTGGAAAATATTTTTTTATTTTATTCAGAACTTTATTTGTTGAACAATCAAACAAGCTTCTAATAAAATAATATATATAAATTCTGAAAATTAGATTTACCCCCCAAACCCCCCCC
>PVKS010037345.1:0-18706 GCA_004027875.1 Aplodontia rufa | reverse complement strand
GAGGAGGAGGAGGAGGAGGAGGAGGAGGAGGAAGAAGAAGAAGAAGAAGAAGAAGAAGAAGAAGAAGAAGAAGAAGAAAATCTCAAGGGAAGGAAATGAGGCAAGGATACCTACTGTTAGCACTCTTACCCAGCACAGTGGCAGGAGCTCTCGCCAGTGCAATAAGGAAATAAGAGGTAATAAAAGGCATACAGACCACAAAGGAAGGAAGAATTAAAACTGCCCCCAATTGCAGATGACATGGATAAACCTACCAAAACCAAAAACAGAGGAACAGATGAAACATAAGCAAAAATAAATTATATTTCCATATACAAGCAATGAAAGCAAGGATATAGAAACTAAAAATTAAGTACCATTTATAACTGCTCAAAAATGAAATACTTTGGTGTTAATGTGGCAAAACATTTAAAGGAACTGTATGCTGAAAACTACTAATGAAAGAAATCAAAGATCTAAATAAATAGGCATACCATGTTCATGGTTTGCAAGGCTCAATGTCATAAAAATACCTATCTTCTGCTTCCTTTCATATTAACTGTGTAGAAGGACAAAAAACATTTTAATATATTTGCTTTGTCTTCTACAGAGGAGGGGAGATAGAGGTAAGAAAATGAATCTCCCTCCTGCTAACTCCCTTCCACTTAGTGACCTGTAGAAGGAGGTGGGGAGGAAACCCTGAAGCCTGGATGCTCCTCCCCCCTTTCCCGTGACACTAGAAGAGAGACCTGAACACAAGCAGAGATTCTCTATTTCACAGAACACACTCAGCATGCTGAGCACTGTGAGGGGCCAGCCAGCTCTGCCCTCAGGGAACAGGATGCTCTCCCCAGCCACTGGGAGCACTACTAGAAGATGGTCCTAAGCTGTCAGCCTCCTTCAAGGGCTGCTTCATCTGGAAGGAAAACTGGCTCCCCAGATTTCCCGTTCCTTCTAGGGACAGCCTACATCCAAAATTTTGCTGGTGGCAGGGTATAAAGGCCCAGTCCCTTGCCCCAGCTCAGGAGAAATCTGAAGACTCATCCCAGCTTCAGCGTACCCTGTAGGATCAGTTGGGGCCTCTGTTGACACTGAAGACAAGTCACCTCCTCCCTGCACCCAGTCCCTCCACAGGGGCTGATCCCAAGAACAATTCCCTGTAAACACTGCGGGCTCATCTCCAGTCTGCAACCCAACCTGCAACCACTGGTGCCAAGAGTCATCCAGGGAAGCAGACACTGGCACAGAATCACTCCACTGGTGTGTGGACCCCATCACTAGCTGTGAATGATGCTCAGGTAGCTCCTGGCACAAGTAGTGGTGCAACCCTCAGAACTGGGACTGGTGGTACTAGAATGGTGGCCAATGGATGGGACATGCAAGATGGTGCAACATATGACACAGTCAAGAAATATGGGAGAAACAGTAACTATGAAAACGCTGGAAGGCTATTGCCTGTCGCTAGCCTTGATCATCACTTTAAAAAAAATAGCAAAAATCTGAGAGTGATATTTTGGCAAGTTAAATTCATATGTAAAAGCGAGAGGGTCTTCCTGGGAGAATGTAAGTTTCTGATATGCTTCCAAAGAGTAGAAAAATCCAAGGGTTGGTTCGGGACATAGCTGTAAAAGTAGCCAAGCTCTTAACTTACCCATGTTTATCATGTCCCCCGTTACAGTTGGGGGCATATGAAGTAAGGCAATCAATGAAGTCCAGGCCATATGGGACTCACAATAGGCTCAATAGGGTCAATGGACTCAGGTGGTAGTCATCTGCGTGGTCCCCAACTAATTTGAAATAACCCATTTGATAGCATAACCTCCACATGGTCTAATAACCTGGAAGTCAGAGTTATTGGAATGGGGAAGGCCATTTGGAAAACTCTAAAATTTGGAAAACAGCTAAAATAGTAAATCAAACACAATATTTAATTCCCAGAAGACATAGCACAAACTAGCATCACCCTATAAACCAAAAGAGGCAGAGGTAGTGATGTCTCATTAGCTTCATTTTATTCTCCAGTCTAGGACATGCAAAACCTAGATGGATACTGGAAGATGACATTGGAATGCGATATGCCAAGGCCATGTTAATATGTTAAATGTTAACTAATAAATAACTGGCATGTGTACGTACCTTTGATCTTTCAAATCCTTATCAGAATAAAAGAATCAGAAAGTCTACATCCAATATACATAGATAGCCTTGTCCCAGGACTATGCCCTTCTGCTCTCCAGCACAGCATCATCCAAAGGCGCCACAGAAGGCAGAGAAGCTGACTGTGGTCCCATGCATCTGGAACCATGGAGAAAGCGCTAATTCCCCTGAAGAGAGTGGGAGTGCCATCAGAATGGGGGAGCAGAGGCTGGGCAACCCCAAACTCAAATGTCCCCAGAATGATCTGACGACAAGAAGAGCGCCATGCCTCTTCCAGATCTTTACCCCCTCCCTCATTCACACTGCTCATTTATGTTTTGGACACTAGTGAGGTTCTCTACAGTATGTGGTCTCTGCCTTAGGAAGTCACAATTGCCCTGGGATCAGAGGAGAGGTAAGGAAACCTGATCAAACCACCAGGGTGGAAGTCAACCTGAAGACTGCAGTAGCCACTACTTGGATGCCAACAGAGGTTAGCTTTCTTTAAGATTCAAATAAAACCAGCCACAAGTATGTATTCAACTAATAAAAAAATAAATAAAACCAGCCAAGGATACATGATCAGGTCTACCAGATGTCCCCTCCCTGTCATTTTAAGCTTGATCTAAGGAACACAGACAGAGCAGAAGAGTGAGGCATTCTGTCCGGCTTATTGCTGTAATTCTTGAGTTAACCCACCCCTTGGTGGGTTCGTATTGGACACATATACTAACACCCATCTCTTAAGGGTTACTGAAAAAAAAATTTTTTTTAAATAGGAACTTCTGCATAGAGGGTGCTCAAAATAGGTGAATTTCCCTTCTCTCTCCCCTTCTCTTCTCCTGAAATTCCACAGGCCAGTACGGTGCTCCATCCTGGAGTCTTGGGATACGTCCACATCCTTGCCATCCAGGCTTCATCTGGAACCCTGACCTGCAGTCATTGTAAAAGCTGCGTGTGTGTCTGTGTGTGTTCACTGAAACATTCTGAAAGAAAACTCATCAATCTGTGTATCTTTGCTGTCCAGTTCTCTGCCAGTTATTCAAATCTTCATTTTATTCTTAGTGCTCTCTGAGATAAGCCTGATCCTGCAGAAACTCACAGGTAGACCTGGAGAAATCACGTTTTTCCATGCCTACTGTACACGTTTATGTAATGGTTGATCTTTCAACGTAAGATTCATGATTTATAAAATCAGAGGGAATAACTAAGAATTGAAACCAAATCATCAACATGTTCCTGCTATACCACTAACACAGGCTATGTGCCCTGGAATAAGCCTCACAACCTCTCTGGACATCAATCACTGCATCTATTAAATTAAGAGAAGGGACCAGATGCTCTCTGGGGTCCTTCTGAGGATATTGACCTCCATGTGCCTTTCAGGGTCTCTCGCCCACTGGAATAGGGTGTGTGTTCACAGCTGGACCAGCCAGTAGGAAGGGGTTCTCAATCTTCTTCAGGCCAGTGCCTGGCCTGTCCCAGAGTGAGAAACTGCAGTCAGATACAGAGATCAGCCTGTTCTGCAAAGTGCAGGTTGCATCTGCCCCCTTAGGATCTGATCCATCCGCTGCGGGTGTCAGGGAGTTGGCCTGTCCACTCCGAGCCCAATTTGGAGCTGATGTAGAACAGGATGAGTTACTGTTCCCAGAGCAGGTCCACTGAGCACAGGGAATGGGTGGCCCCTGACTGCTGAGTGCTAAATGGACTCCAAATCGCACTTAAGCAAAGGATTCATTAGGACGCACATCCTAACTACCTTGACAAAGAGCAGGAGAGATTGACACAGGAGGAGTCCTACCATGCGTGATCTGTCTCCTCTTAGTCCAGGCAGCCTGATTTCTATTCAGGCTCCAGCTCCAGCCCCAGAGTATCATTACCTGCTGATTATCATAATGAGCACCTGAGTAGTAATGGGCTGATAAATTGCTCAAGCACTTGTGTATTTTGTGAGCATCCATTCAAGCTCTGAAGCATCCTCTCCCCTTCCATTCAAGTGGAAAATAACCAGCAGCAAAGGGAGAAGAGCTCAGGTAATAAATGCAGCAGGAAAGAAAGGGAAGGAGAAGGGAGGAGGAGGAGGAGGAGGAGGAGGAAGAGGAGGAGGAGGAGGAGGAGGAGGAGGAGGAGGAAGAGGAGGAGGAGGAGGAGGAGGAGGAGGAGGAGGAAGAGGAGGAGGAGGAGGAAGAGGAGGAGGAAGAGGAGGAGGAGGAAGGAAAGAACCTCATCCAGCGATTCAGACCTCACTTGGTAGCATCATGGATTTGCCTGGGAGACCCACTATGGGTTTGGCTTTGTCTCAAAGACAGCCTTATGCAAAGTATGCAAGGAATCAGCTATCTGGGTACAAAGGACACAGACAAACACAAAGCGACTGGGACAACCAGCACTCTTGGGAACAGTGTGCTCTGGAGAGGTAGCATATAGTGGCTAGAAAAGCTAATGGCTTTGGAGCAGCCTGTCTGTATGTGATTCCCAGCTCTGCCCCTGATTTGCCAGCTATGTGATCTTGGGCAAGCTACTACCAAAGTCTCTCCTTGACTTTGCTTCCTGATCTATGAAGTACAATGTCGGTAGACTACAGTTACAAACATTTTGTAGTTCCTGACATTTCTCCACCCATGGATCTGGGCTGTCCTGTGGCCGATTTTGACCAATAGAACACAGCAGAGGGGACATTGTCTGGCTCCCAAGCCTAGGCACAAGAGATTTGGTAGATTCCACTCCCTCGCTTGGAATTCTGCCACCATGTGAGCAAGCCCAGTTTCATCTACTGGTGAAAGAGAGGCTCATGGAGGAGAGATAAACAGCTCCAGCTAAGGACCCTCTCGGGTGGCAGCCCCTCAGACACTACATGTGTGGAGAGTTCACCCTGTGCATCCAGCCCCAGTCAATCCACCAGCAGACTGAAATCAGCTGAGCCAACCAGGACCTGCAGAAATGTGAGAAATGTTATTAAACTATAGTGTTATTAAGCTACTACATTATGGAGTCGTTTGTTACACAGCAAAAGCTAACAGGCACATGAAGAAGCCATAGTTTCTATATATCTACCTATCAATCTGTAAAACACTTGGCTACCTGGCATGTAGTAAACTTTCAACAAAAAGTAGCAAGAGTCACATTACTATTACTATAATTGTCATAATTGTCATGTCCATGACAATGTGCCGGAAGGCATCCTGGAACCAGATAGGCCAGATTTGAATTTCAGCGTCACACACTGAATTGGGGAAATTACTTCTCTGAGTTTTAGTTTCTTCGTCTATAAAACCAGGACATCATGTTGACTCTGCAGGGCTATTGCGGATCTTGGAAATGAGCGAGCATGGCAAAGAAAAGGATCTGGGGAAGGGACGCACCTGCCACCCTTGTGTGGCCACCGCATACCAAGGACAGCAACCCAACACTCTCACTGTGTGCTTCACCCAGGACCCCAAGGCTGCTCTGCAGGAACTAGGGAACGTGGGTCACTGAGGCCCTGCAGGGAGAGAGATCTCCCCTCCTGCTAGAAGTCAGCCTGAGAGGCCAGCCTCTCACACCGAGGCTCCGAGAGCCTCCTCCCCCAGTTTACCACCAGGATGCTGGTTCAACAACACGGGCGCGGTTCTCAGCAAGATTATATTTTTAACATGTCCACAATACATCAACACTCTCTTTTTTTAAGAGAGAGAGAGGGTCAATGTGAGAGAGAGAGAGAGAGAGAGAGAAAATCAATTTTATTTTATTTAGGTTTTCACGTGGCCTTCGTTGTGCCAACACTTTGTTGTGTATGGGGTTCTGGGGTTCTCGTGCATGCCAGGCTGAGCCACTGCTCCAGCTCCACATCAACATTTTAAAAAATTGGTTTCCAAGCCCCAGTTTTGAACACGTGCATGTCCACACCAAGCGTTTCGTATCTAGTGGGTCTCAGGGCCCTGGAAGCTGTATTCTCATAAGCCGTGCAAACGTGGCTGGTGCAGGACAGGGTCAGACCCCTTCAGTGTATTGTCGCTGGCCGTGTCATCTGCATTTTGGAGCGGGTCACTAAAGTCACTTGTATTTGCTATTTGAAAAGAGGAGCTTCACCACCAAGTGTTTGAGGGAAGCCAGACAGGAAATCCAGACAGCACATGATGGGGTTCCCCTGGGAAAACACAGTGCAGTACAAGGAACAAGGAAGCTCTGATGTCACCGCCCTCCTGGGTCCAGCCTACCTCAGTGCAGAGAGCTGTGGCTGGCCGGTGGCAGGGGTAAAAAGAAGGGGGATCCCTGCCCAGGTCTTCCAAACCTAAGGCAGCAGAGAGTGGCAGATGAGACCTGGCTGGAGCCAGAAGACCTGGAGGGGCAGCATGGCACCCCTGCCCCCACCACCACTGCTAGCATTGCAACTGCCCTGAGTCACTTTCCTTGCCCAACTCCACCCAGAAGGGGGACAACACCTGCCCTACTTTCCCCAGGCATTGTGGGGAGCGCAGACACATGCTTGCACAGTGCCGGGCACCACGGTGGAGTCCAGGGGCACCTTGGTGAATGAGCAGGTGTGGTCTCCACCCCCACATAGCCAGAGGACAGGAAAGTAAGACACTGAGTGCTGGGAAGAGACAGTCAGAGGAGGCTTCTCTGAGAAGGTGACATTTAAACCTGAGGATGAGCTCTCTCCCTCAGGGGAGGAGGCAGGGGAGAGTCGTGCAGGGGACGGTCACTGTGGGGAGAACCGGTGTTACAATACCAAGTGCTCCAGAAGCACCAGGCTGGTTTTAGGAATGACCGAGCTACCCAGGGCTCCTCACAGGATCCTCATGGATCCTGCAGGGCTCTCTCACAGGGAGAAACCATGTCCTCCCCTGGCCTGATCCTCTAAGGGACTTGGCCACAAAATCCTGGGCCTGTGGAGTTACAGGCCTAAGCCAGCACTACTTAGCCTCCACAGGGGTGGTGGCTGACTTTGGAGGCTCCTCCTCAGAGAGCTCAGGTTTGCCACCCTGTGCTCCAGAGTGCACAGTAGGCACCACCAAGCCCCGGCCCTCACAGATGAAGGACCAGACATGCAGTAGCCGATACCAACCCAGTGGCACAGCAGAGCCCACACCTACAAGCTTGCCCTCCACTGGCCCCGGATCTGTGCATGGGAGGCTGGGGACCATGCACATGAGTTTCACTCTTGTCACTATCTGAAAGAATAAATGTGATAAGCAGGAAAAAAAAAAAAAGGAAAAACTCCTCAGGTAATTAGGATAGATATAATTTCATAAAGAGTATCTTAAGGTTATCTTTCATCCATATTCATGGCCTTCCCTCTCCAGATTTTATGAATATCTTATGACTTAAAAAAGAAACTACCTTAAACTTTCTGGAAGCTATCTGCTGAGCTACTGCTGATGACTCACAAAATGTGAATCAGAACACTAGCAGGCAAGGGCTGAAGCCATCAGTGAGCAGGGGCCACACAGCCCAAGTCCTCCAGCTCCAATTTGCCACCTTCCAGAGGTCGACCCAGGGCTTCATCTTCCCTGAATATGGAGCAAGACACTAAAGAGATCCTGCCCCTGGGCTCGTGGCAGTCACCACGGACCAAACAACCCGATGGTCATTACAAACCTTCCACTTTAGAGATGTAAAAGGGCTTCTTCCCCAGGCTCCCTTAGAGGCAGGGGTAGGACACCCAGTTCTTGCCAAAGACATTTGAAAGGTGCAGATGAGAAAGCCCCTGCTTCCCAGCCTCGAGGGAGAGCTGCTGGTGCCCCCCACCCCTCCTTGCCTCGGATGTGGTTGAGTATCTGCGTGTCCGCAGCCATTTGGAAGACATGAGGTACAGATGGAGGGTAAAGGTGAACCAGGGGGATGGGGATGGAGGGAAGCAAAAGAAAAACTGTTCCTGAGCCCTCGGAGATATCACTGCGCTGCAGGGCCAACACGAAAGCCACCTGCTCTCGGCTGCTTTGGAAATTAGAGAGCAAAGGTCCCTAGGGTTTTGCCTTGTGTTTGGCTGGGCGTGTGCCTGCTTCTAGAAAACTCATTCCTCCGTGGGGAGTGCTCAGCACAGATGCATGCATTGCCTCGTAAGTAGGAAAAGTCTCACCAGATCAGACATCCAGACAGCGGGGCTGATTCCTCTCGAGGGCCCTTTCCCCGCTCTCGCTCAGCTCTCCAGATTCCAGTCTGCATTCTCCCTCTCCTGGGCAATGGCAATCTCCCTGCCTTGTCTCCTTTCTTCCTGTCTCCCTCCCACTCTTCCCTGTTGTCAGAGCTAGGTCCTAGAATCCATTCCTGAACAAGTTATTTCTTTAGCTCCCACCCGTTCTAAACCTTCAATGGCCCTCAACTACCTCTCCAAAAGGGCCAGACTCCTGAAGACTGAAGTTCAAGGTAGGATATTGCTGTGTTTGGGGATGCAGACTGAGTCTGAATTTTTTTTTTTTAAAGAGAGAAGGACAGTGAGTGAGAGAGATAGAGAGAGGCAGAGAGAATCCATTTTTATTGAGTTTTTCACATGGTCTTCGCTGCTCCGACACTTAGCTGTGTACATGGTGGTAGGGTTTGAACCCGTGTACTTACGCATGCTGGGCAAGCGCCGTAACCACCAAGCCACCACTCCAGCCCCCTGAGTCTGAATCTTGGTTCTACCAACTACCACTTTTGACACCTTGGGAAATTAGTTGACTTCTCTAAACTTCTGGTTTCCTATCTATAAGATGAGAATATCTACCTCCTAATGTGTATTAAAATAAATGATGAAAAGTAAGGTGCCTGGCACTGTGCCCACCACTCAGTGAGAATCAACAAATTGAACTGGATTAGTCTTCCATGGTCTAGGCGCGGCAAACTGTCTCCCACTGCGCCCTTCCATAAGCACCGACCAATCGCTTCCCAACGGACCTCACACTTTCCTGCCTCTGCTGACATCTTACCTTGCCCTTGGAGTGCTCTCCTGCCAGCCCCCTCTTTATTACTTAATGTCCCAGGCATCCTTCAAAATCTGGCTCAAATGTCACCTCATCCACAAAGGCCATGCATGAATGGTCCCTCCACTGAATTTGCATGACACTTAGAGGTCACTTTTGTGGTACTTACACATCTGGGCATATTCTAGTTTCTTGTGAATTTACCTCTTCCACTGGCTCCCTCTCCATGGAGATATCTGGGGCTGGCTCTCTCCTTGCACCTAAGGTTACTGCCCCTCGGGGGACATCGTCTCCAAATAACCCTGTCCTTTGGACTTTCAGCAATCCCTCTCTGTCCTCACATCCCCATACTGAGGGGTGGTAACAGCTCCACTGCTTCTGTCACGTACAGGCCACTGCCCCCTCTCTGTATTGCCCTATCCGTCACATACACATTTATAATAATCCCTTTGCTAAAGGAAACAGAGAATGAAAAGAAAATCTACAGAATGGGAAAAAATCTTTGCCTCCTGCACCTCAGACAGAGCATTAATATCCAGGATATACAAAGAACTCAAGAAACTTAACACCAAAAAAAGAAAAATAATAAATGGGCAAAAGAACTCAATAGAGGGGCTGGAGCGGTGGCTCTGCGGTTACAGTGCTTGCCTGGCATGCTCCAGTGGGTTCAAACCCCAGCACCATGTACACAACAAAGTGTCTGAGCAGTGAAAGCCATGCGAAAAACTAAATACAGTTCATTTAAAAAACTCAATAGATACGTTTTAGAAGAAAAGCGAATGGTCAACAAATACATGAAAACAGGTTCAACATCTCTAGCAAATAGAGAAATGCAAATTAAAACTACGCTGAGATTTCATCTCACTCCAGTCAGAATGGCAACAATCAAAACTTCGAAGGGTTCACTTACACATTGTTGGTGGGACGGCAAACTGGTACAACCACTCTGGAAAGCAGTATGGAGATTCCTCAAAAAACTAGCAATGGATCCTCCATTTGATCCAGCTATCCCACTCCTCTATGTATATCCAAAGGACTTAAAATCAGCATACTGCAGGGAATGCAGCCACGTCAATGTTCATAGTAGCTCAATAGCTAAGCTATGGAACCAACCGAGGTGTCCTTCAATGATGAACTGATAAAGAAATTGTGGCATATATACACGATGGAGTACTACTCAGCCAGAAGGAAGAATGGCATTATGTCATTGACTAGCAAAGGGATGGAACTGGAGGATATCATGCTAAGTGAAATAAGCCAGTCTCAAAAACTACCAGAGGTCAAATGTTCCCTCTGATGTGTGGAAGCTAATACAAAATAAAGAAATGAACAGAGGAATAGACAAAGGGGAAGGAAATGGAGGAAGGAGGGATGAGCTAGGGACAGCTGGTGGAATGAATCAGACTTCACTTTCCTATGTTCATATGCAAACATATCATAGTGAATCTCTTCAGCGTGGATATCAACAAGTCACTAAAAATCTATTAGTAAATAATAGAAATACCAGTAGAGGGAAGAGAACGTGGGGGAAGGGGAAAAACTGGGGACTAAATTAGAATAAGTTCTACTGCATGCATTGATAAAAATGTCAGTGTTGGGCTGGAGCAGTGGCTCAATAGTAGCGTGTTTGTCTGGCATGTGCTCGGACCTAGGTTCAACCTCCAGCACCACATACACAACTAAGTGTTGGAAGAACTAAGACCAGATGAAAAAATAAATAAAATTGTCTCTTTCTCACACTCTCTATTTAAAAAAATTAAAAAGTCAATGTTTATGCTATTGTCAAGCTTATCTACAAAGAACAGGGGGTTGGAGGAAGGGAGGGAAAGAGGAAACACAGGGAACTGAGTTAAAACAAGGTAAACCCCAAGCTTTTATGATTATGCCAATGTAATTCTATTATCAGGTATGTTTAAAAAGGGGGATTGAAGGAAGGGAGAGGGAGGGGGAAACGGGAGACTGAATTAGAACAAAGTTAAACTCAATGCTTTTATAATTAAGTCATTGTATAATTTTATGTCATGTATACTTAAAAAAGAACCAATTAAATAAAAAAAAAGAAAAAAAATAATCCCTTTGCTAATAAACCCTCAACTGTGCTGATATGCTGGCGAAACATTCACCGGTGTTGAATAAGGTAAAGGACTTTGCTCTAGGGACCTGTGACCTTGTAGATTTGCGGCCAAAAAAGAGATCCCCACCACATCTTCCACCTCCTGAAAATCCTTCCCACGGTTGGCAGTGTGTCTGGAAGCCCAGCAGGTGTTCCCTGGGAGCAGCTGATGAGTCTGCCTTGGCCTTGATTGGGGGTTCAGATCTGGAAACAGCCAAGGAAACAGAGCCCCTCCCTACCCAGATTGTACGGTCTCTGGGAGGGCTCCAAAGAGGACCTCACCCTCCCTCCTGAGGACAGAAGGCAGCGCTTTAGCTTCTGTAATTAGAGTAGGACCAAACTGCTCTGCAGTCCCTGCTGGGCTCTGGGCGTCCTCCTAACCCTGCGGTTTGTCTCTTCCAATCAACACCGGTCTTGGCTGGAAAATGACAAAACACTGCTACAGTCACGCCATCGATCCTCTCCAGGCTGTTCTTCCTGCAGTTTCAGGGGAGGAAGATGGAAGTCTGTTACAGGACGGTAATGTACACAGTAATCCCGTTTTCATAACACACAAACAGTGCATATGCTTGTGTGTGCTCCTGGAGGGGCCTGGAAAGAGAAAGCACAAACACTTAACAGCCCCAGGGAGGATGGGGGGACGTTTCCACCTATTACTGTTTGAAGGACAATCTAAAGCTTGGACCCCTATCTAGGCACCTTAGGTCTTCAGGTCAACTCTTGCTGGGGGCAAGCACCAGCAGGTGCGTTTTGCTTTTCCTCTGGGCTGCTTTTGTTCCACCAGCCTACTCCATCTCTTCCACAGGAACGCAAAATGTGTGTCCACCAGGCTGCAGGAACCTCAGTCCCGGCACAGTAAGGCCCACCCTGGCTCTGAGGGTTTGCACACCCAGGAAAAGGAACAAACTCCCTGCTCCAGATGCACCGCTGGGAGGGCCCTGCAGGGCCATCTACTGCTCTTGACGCACACATCAGCCTCCTTCCCTTTTAGCCCCCCCTCCCCAAGTCCTGGCCTTATCCCCTAGCCAAAAGGTGGAAGGATGTGCTCTCCTGAACCCTCACACTATATAAACAAACCAGTGGTTTCCTGTTTTCCACGGGGAACAGGCTCGAGGACTGAGTGTGCAACAGCGCGGGAGCGACGGGGTGGGGCCTCCAGTAGCTAAGCAGCATCCCTCCCGCTCATTCGACCCCCTCCGGGTCTGCCGGGTCTCTGCTCGCTCCCCACGCGGCCAAGGGCGCCACCATCTGGGAGCTCCCAATTTCCCCTTGAAAGGCAAGGCGCCTTTTCAACAACCAAAGGAACTAAGAACGGATCGCTTAGAAGACAACAGAACCTACCCCGGAGAGGAGCCCGAGGAGCCCGGCGGCCTTCCCTGAAGTCTGCGCTCCTGGGGGAGCGTTCCTGGAAGAGCCCTCCCTGCGGAGGCAGGGCCGCCAGCTGCCCAGGGCAGGAGAGGGTCCCTTCCGACTGAGCGCCCCGTTGGTCAACATTCTCTCTAATCCCCGCCACTAACGCCAAGGCTGTATGAGGCGGGTGAGCGACACCTGGGCCGCAGGACCAAGCGGTGCACCGCGTGGCGGGGAAGCGGGGTGCGTAGACGCCCCCCACCGCGGGCCCCACAGCTCGGCCCCTCCCGCACTCCAGCAGGACGCGCATTGCCAGGGGCTGGGGCCAGGGAAAGAGTAAGGGAAGGGACCCAGATGCCTGCTCTCCTCCCTTGGGTTTGGAGAGAGTGAGTGAGGACCAGAGGCAGAGGATGGAGATCCGGGACAAGACCTAGGAGTACCCTGGCGGGTGCTAGTGTCCGTGGCTTCAGGGACAGAGCGGTTTCAGGACACAGAGAGCACTGGGGACTAGGATTACGTCCGTCCCCCGAAGCAGGTGAAAGATGCTCCAGGGGTAGGAGTAGACGGCCGCCGATGTCGCACTTCGCCCTGGCGAGCAGCAGAAGGCGCCGCAATACCGCGCTCTGGTTGGGGGCGCGCTGGGGTAGGGCCGGGCGGCTCTGGGAGGGAGGGAGAACTGAGAGACTCTAGGGCCCTGAGGCGGTGTCCACTGCAGCGGGCTTTAGTGCAGATCTGGCGCTTTAGTCTGCAAAGAGGTCAGGACCCAGGTGTGCGGCCTTTGGGACGCACCAGACATCCAGGAATTCATAAATAGACCCACAGCGAGGACGGTAAAGCAAATACAGACGACTGGGTAGCTGAGGAAGACTGGATCCCTGGGCAGTGGCAAGCAGTGGGCCCAGGATCACGTCCAAGGAGGCCGGAGTGAAGGTGCGAACTTCCTGCAGAGATAGGGTGCTGCTGCTCTGGGGTGAAATGGAAGTCGCCCTGGGCTCCCTCAAGATGCAGAGAGCACAGCCTTTTACTAGGAGGTGTTTGTAGCACCTTTGGGCTGGGAGAAAGGTCCTAGCAGCTGTTTCTTAAGAGCTGGTCAAGTCTCTATTCATTCCCCTTTCTGACCCACCCCAGATTTCTCCAGCAAATCCTTTTCTTCTGTCCATGATATAATCTCAGAGTTTGTGGAATTTTCCCATTACAAATTCCTGGGATGGGGGGATGTCCTATTCCCCAGGAGCCAGCTCTCTCCCTGGCTGGGGTGGGAGGCCATCTGATGACCCTGGCTTGCTGGCACAGCCAGCCTGCAGGCCCCAGGAGGACTCCAGTCCTGCGCAGCTTTGCTCTAGGCCTGTGATCCTCCCTGGCTGGGATTCGGGACACCTCCTTTACCAGCAGACATCAGGCCCCAGGGTACCAGGATGGAACCCACCCAATTCTGGGCAGCTAAGTCAGATAGAAGTTGGAGCATCAGACCAGGTCATCTTGCTTTGGCCCAGCTGCCTGGGAGACTGACTGCTCATTATTAATCCCACTCTAAGCCTTTAGAAGCGCACACACACACACACACACAGCATTACAAATGAATAAATGCCCCAAGCCTCACAGTTATGTTATTTAGAGAAAAAAGAGTGTGCTAGCGGGTCTGGAGTGGGCAGGAGATGGGAAGGAATAGAGACCTGTCCTTAGGAACCCGGCAGTCGAAGCCAGCAGGCCCTCAGCATCTGCCCTAAGGGCAGTGGCCTCAGGACTGTCTTCTTGCAGAAGCCTGCTTATAAACACATTGGTCATGGCCAGCCATCATATCAGACCACCCTAGGGTACATCATGCTGCTGTACTAGGCCTCTTACCACAATGACTGGGCCAGCCTCCTAGAGGGAAGACCAATGGTGACTGAGGTGTTCCAGGCTATGAAGTAAAAAAAGCCCAGCACCTGACTTCTAACCCAGAGTTCTTCTGAGGTCTTTTGGTAGTTTTTCTAGCAATAACTGAGGATTCAGGTTGTGGAGACAGTACACCTTTCCACTCATCATTAGATGTCATTCCAGGAGGAGATAGGTTTGGGGATCAGGGGATTTAATCATCAGTAGGTCAAGAAAAGGATTTGTGAGAGCCCAGGGACGGCAGGGAGTGCCTACAAGCAGAAACTGATTTTCCTTTGCCTTTTCTAACTCTGGTTTCTTTATTCCAGTACCAAACATCAAAATGAAACACATTTGACCTTTTACTATGAGACTGTGAGGCCCCTCTTGAGAGCTCTCAGTGAGATTCATCAGGTTAAGGGTCCTAGGGAGATTCTGGGCAAACCTCTGTTATCCATCTTGCCTGGAGCTTGGCTGCAAAATGACCTATTGTGAGAACTTCCAGACCCCACAGTGGGCAGGAGTTAGAAGGAGCTGCACCCCCCAGCAGCCCAGGCTACCTGACTTCTGCAACGGGATTAGCCAGGGCTTCCCTCCTTCACCCATCTTACAAGGACCACCCAGAAGACAGGTGCTTAACTCCATCACCTCCCCTTCATGGGGACAGAGGTGTATTCAGAGGTGGCATTTTAGAGACGATATAGAAAGGTAGCAGACAAGAAAAGGAGAATAGAGGAATAAAGGGTGAGAAATGAGAAGAATTGAGTTAAAAGGCAGAGAACAATTATTTGAAACCTGTTAGAAGTGCACAAACTCGGTTCTCTAACTAAAAGAGGCTGTTTCCAAAGCCTGGGAAAGTCCATCTTTTAATAAGTCATGACTGTAATGATCCAGATTCAAAATGGTATAGAAATTATGTATGAAATTCTCCTGTTTTATTTTGATACACTGTGGATTTAGGCACATGCAATCTTGGGAAGCTTAGAGCTTGATTCCATGTTTTGAAATGCTGACATTGCTCGGGGAGTCACAGAAAACCCAAAATGAACAGTCATCTCTGGCATGAGTTAGAGCTGAAAAATCTAGGTTAAACAGTGTGTTTTCCTTGGCATGATTTATTCTTGCTTTGACCTTGATCATCCTGGCCTTGTGCAATTGCTCTGTGTGTACAACTGGCCTATTTATTAAGCCCATGGCTGGAGACTGTGCAACTGATTTACTATTTATTGAGCGCCCACAATGTGATACACAGTACAAGCTCCAGCCTGAAGAGCTTTCCACGACCTCTCAACAACACAAGCATCTTACACACATAGGAAAGACATCAACGCACGGAGGAAACTCCGTCAAGGACCTGCCCTGGGAAACAAAGGTGATCCTGAGGACCTGTCCTCTAGGAGCGGGGGGTGGGGGGGCTGTGTTTGCTCCCAGATCAAGCCACACTCTTGCCTGGGTCCCATGGAGGTTGCTTTCTTGCCTTGCACTTGAAAAACTATTAATGTTCAGGCATGCAAGACACAGGACAGAGGTGGTTGACTGACCTTCCTGAGAAAATAAATATGAAAATGAGCTGCCTTGGTAAAAGAGCAGCCTGAAAATTCACAAAACAAAAATGCAGGAAGGTCACAGCAATGGAATATTGTTCCTTTAGCATCTTTCACAGTTGCTCTTTCCAGATAGCTCTTGCCAAAATGTATTGAAACACTCCTCTGCCGATTTAGTGAGATAAATCTATTGATTGGCTGCCAAAAGTAAGACCTGGTGACAACACTTGCAAAGAGGATTACAGAGCCTGCATCAGCCTTGGGCAGGGCTGCTGCCAAGTCCTAGACTGGCTCTGTGCCCAAATTTGCTCTGTCTGACTCTCTGCAGAAACAGGCCTGGGCACACATCTTACATGCTTGATATTAACCAAAATGAATTATGATATACAATTTCCTACCTCCCATTCATTCTATGTCCATAACTCATCACTTGAGGGTTTTTGGTACAATTCAGTTAGTCTCAAGTAGATTTCACATGTGGTAACAATTAATTAGGTGCTGTTCAGTCACTAATTACATAATTTGCAAAGCTGTTCATAAACCCAGCACAATTCTCCCACCTCTTTGACCCCTCCATATATTCTATGCAGATGTCTAAAACTTTGCATTATAGACATGACATAAACAGGTGGCAGCTTTTCTAATAATTAATGGGTCACTTTCTTCTCACAGTTGATACATACTTAAGCTAATAAGGGAACATTTTAATTTTTTAACACCCTGACAATGAGAACTTGAAATCATTCATGGTATATAACTTTATAATGCAATTAATCTGAAGTTGATGTTTCTTCCAAACTGATAAAACTCATACAGTAGTGCCTCTCACAGGAAATATGTGAGGAAACTATTTAATGAATACCTATATATTCTGATCAAAAGGATTTCCTTCTACGTGGTAGATCAGGTATTGTCTGAAGACTTGTATGGCATGCTCTTTCTCTCCCTCCCTCCCTTTCTCTCTCTCTCTCTGTCTCTCACTGTCCCTCTCCCTTTAAAAAAAGAAAAGAGGGTAATTCTTAAAGTGATTAATGTTGATGTATATCAAAATCACCTGAAATGGGGCTGGAGCTCAGCAGTTACAGCGCTTGCCTGGCATATGCAGGGACCCAAGTTCAAACTCCAGCACCATGTACCCAAAAAACTCCTGGAGCAACAGAGGCCAGATTAAAAACTAAATAAAAATTGATCCCCCCCACCGTCACTCTCTCTTTTAGAAAAAAAAAATCACCTGAAATGCCATGAAAAATGGTGATGTCCAGGCCCTGTCTCAAGTCAATTAGACTATCTAGAGGTAGGGCCTCAGCACTGACTTTTTTTGAAAGCCCCCCAGATAATTGCAGAAATACTCAGGCAAAGAAACTGTGACTTAAACCTTTCAAGAAAGAGACCACATCTGGGCACAGTGATGCACAACTGTAATCCCAGTGACTTGGGAAACTAAGGCAGGAGGATCACAAGTTCAAGGCCAGACTCAGCAAGACCTTGTCTCCAAATTTAAAAAAGGGTTTGGGAGGTAGCTCAGTGATAAAGTATCCCTTGGTTCAATCCCCAGTACCAAAAAATATTTTTTTAAAAAAGATACCACAATTAATCAGATCCCTTCCCAACCAATCTCACTCCCTCCCCATCCCTGGCACTCTCCACACATACCCATCGAAAGAAAGCTCTGACTTTGAGCCTCCAAGAAAACAGAGCTGCTGGAAGCACAGGAACTAGTAACTGGGACATAAGCTCATTTGGGGCAAAGAATATAATACTGTGACAATATTCTATGCTAGTGGGCTGCATGATTAGATCACAGATTCCTGGTCTGTCCTCCAACCCTTGGATGAGGCTCAAAGTCAGCTTTGTGACATCGTTAGAGGTAACTTCCATCTCCCATCTTAAACTGCCTAGTCCTTCTCCAAAGCCAGCTTTTCCCTGCCCTTCTCCTTGTGGTTACCACTGCAGACTCATACGGCTGCCTAGCCCAATCCTGAATCTGTACTCTCCCGTCATGGTTGACATTGGTCCCAGGATTTAATACTTGTCACGGTACCATCCCTTCTTCCCTTGCCTGGCACAGTGCTTTAGCAAGTGAATAAACTCATTTCTGAAAGTTAGAGAACCAAGAGGAAGGGAAACATATATTCTTCTGTTTAGTGAGCTGGGAAGTACTGGAACCTTCCGATGGCAACTGAGTTGCTGCAGACACTAGTTTGCCACACATACCAAAGGGGCCGATCCAACAGCAGGCTATTGTGTATCATTTCCCACGGCTCCTGCCTTCACTGCCCCAATTGCTGTTCCAACATTCATTATGGAGTCCCTCCTCCCAGGGCACTTACCCTCTTTAACAGAGCTCTCAGGAGAGTAACGTGATGATTATCAGCCTGGTATTATGCAGTCTTCACCTGTTCCCTGAACCCTGAAAGTAATTAGTGTTTGATCTATGCATCTTGTAGATGGCAGCTTACTTTTTCTGTGCTATCCTAAAGGAAACTTCTCCCAGTCCTTCTACACTGGGTTGATATGTTCCAAGTGTCCCCAAGGAACAGGTGCTGAGCAGTCAGATGACAGCTGTTGATGCTTGACAATTGAGCAATTAGAGAATGCTGTGGCATACAATTTACATCAAGGATTTAGAAAACCAAATATTTGAGTGTGTGTGCCTGTGCATGCACACACACACTCTCTTTCTCTCTCACACACACATACCCGTCTGTCTTAATGTACAGTTATATGTCCCCTTAAGTAAATTGGACATTTTACTCTTTTGCAACCTACTCATTGACTAACTCACTTCATCATTTTAAAATAGTAGCTGGGGGTGCTGGAGCAGTGGCTCGGCAGTTACGGTG
>PVKS010037344.1:0-18700 GCA_004027875.1 Aplodontia rufa | reverse complement strand
GATGCCATAAAGCTAAAAAGCTTTTGTACTGCCAAGGAAACAAAAGAGTCAAGAGGTTTTCTACGGAAATAGAGAGAATCATGGGCTATGATTCCTGTGACAAGGGTCTCATATCCAGAATCTACAAAATCCTCAAAAATCTCAACTACAAAAACACTAACAGCCCAATTAATAAATGGGCCAAAGAGCTAAATAGAAACTTCTCACCAGAGGACATTGATCAAGCCAATGAATACATGAGACCCATTTTTTAGGCCTCTGGTGAGTATACTGGATGACAATGGTGGGGTACACATGTCAGAGCCAGGAAGCAAAGAGAGACAGGACTGGCAGGGTCCTTTGATCCCTTTAGAGGGCACATTCCCAATGAGCTAAGGACCTCCCATAAGACACCATCTGCTAAAGGCCCATAGCACTTCCCAATAACACCACACTGGGAACCCAACCTTTAACACATAGATCTTTAATGGACACTCATCCAAACCATAGCAATATCTATATATTAGCTATTTTAGTCAGCCTTTTTGTTGCTGTGATTAAAAGATCCGACAAGAACAGTTTTAGAGGAGGAAAAGTTTATTTGGGGGCTCACAGTTCTGAGGTCTTAGTCCATAGAAAGAAGCCCTCTTCCTTGGGGCTTGAGGTGAGGCAGAACATGCCCGGAGAGTGTGGTGGTAGAAAGTAGCTCAGCTCACCAAGTATGAACTCTAAAGGCATGTCTCCAGTGACCCACCTCCTCCAGCCACACCCTACCTGCCTTCAGTTACCAGTCAGGTTGATACCTAGAAGGAGATTAATTCACTGATTGAGTTAAGTCTCTTACAACCCAATCATTTTACTTCTAAACCTTGTATTGTTTCACACAGGAGCTTTTGGGGGACATCTGACATCCAAACCATAACAACAGCAGTAGCTAATTGGGCATAGAAAAATTTAAATACTATTTATAATAATATCTAAAATTTGTCTTAGTGATATAAATCTGACTGCACCTCCCTGTAGTCCAAGATACTTGAGAATCTGAGGCAGGAGGGTTGCTTGAGCCCAGGAATTTGGATCAGCTGAACAACATCTCAAAAAAGATGAGGGGAATAAATCTGACAAAAGATGTAAAAGACCTGTACACCTGTGTGTTAGCTTTCCATTGCTATAACAAAATACCTGAGGCAATTAACTTATAAAAAGATTTATTTTGTCTCATGATTCAGAAAATTCCATTTCCAAGATCAGATGACCCCATTGCTTTGGGCCTTTGGCAAAGGAGCACATTGTGATGGAAAATGTAGCAGAGCAAAACCACTTACTTCACAAGCCAGGAAGCAAAGAGATAAAGAGAAGAAGAGACTAGGGTCCCACAACCCCAATTACCTAAGGACTTTCCACAAGGCCCCACCTCCCTATAGTACTACTGCAGAGATCAAGCTTTTAAAAGGGGACATATACAAACCATAGCAACTTATATTGCTGAGAGAAAGCAAAATTGAGGAAAATAACATTCAGGGGCAGAAAACAGAATTGTTACAATGCCAACTCTCTCCAAACTCATCAATAGATTCAGTATAATTCCTATAAAAATATCAGCAGGGTTTTGTTTTACTTTTTTTTGCAGAAATGGCACACTGATCCTAAAATTTGTGTGGAAAGGCACTGCAGCTGGGCATGGTGGCACAGGCCTGTAATCCCACTGACTTGGGAGGCTGAGGCAGGAGAATCACAAGTTCAACGGCAGTGTCAGCAACTAAGCATGGCCCTAAGCAACTTAGGGAGACCCCCATCTCAAAATAAAAAGGGCTGGGGATGCAACTCAGTGGTTAACACCCCTGGGTTCAATCTCCAGTACGAAAAAAAAAAAGCACTGCAGAACCTGGCACAAAGTATAGAAACACTTTTCAGGGTTCAACCTTCCCACAGGATCAGGACTACGAGTGGATCCACATAGAGAGGAGAGGAAAATCAGTGGAGAGGCCTCCATTTGCAGACAGGTCTACAAAGGATTTGAACAAGCAATTTCCTGAAGTGGAAAACCCACTACAGGCACAAGATACTGAAATGCATGGGTTATGAAAAAAGTATAAAGTGAAACTACATTAAGATTTCATTTTAGATCTTATAGATAGATAAAATTTTGAAAAGTTGGATCATGCCAAGTCATATAGTGGGGATATGGAGGGCATACAGGCTGTCATACACTTCTAATGATGGGGAGGAATTTGGCAGCCATCCCAGAGATGAATGTCACAGTACATAGTCAAATTCGGTATCCTCATGTACCCTCTGAAGAAATTCTTACACAGATCCACAAAGAGTCATGTAAAGGAATGTTCACATTGTGTGATTTGCAATAGCAGGAAGTTTGGAGACTGCTATGTGTCCATCACCAGGGACTTCACAGGCAAAGTGGTGGATGCACTCTGTAGATGGCCTCTTAGCAGTTAGCTCAGTGATGTGGATGTACCCAGAGCAACACTTACCAGGTAGCATTGAGTGAAAAGGTACAAACCATGGAACTTAACGCTATTTACATAAGTCACAGATATGTGCACAAGCACACAAAATATGCATTATTAAGAAATCACACAAACAGCTGGGCATGGTAGTGCATGCCTGTAATTCCAGTGGCTCAGGAGGCTGAGGCAGGATGATCACAGGTTCAAGGCCAGCCTCAGCAACTTAGCAAGGCCCTAAGCAACTTAGCAAGACTCTGTCTCAAAAAATTAAAACAGGCTGCGAATGGGTCTCCGTGGTAAAGCACCCCTGGGTTAAATCTCTAGTACAAAAACAGTCATACAAACAAAAGATATAAGTTAAGCACATTCAAAAGATGTCTATGAGGTGGGTTTAGGGGAGGAGTGGGAGTATGGATTCAACCGACTGTAGATAAAAAATATTTTGAGAAACATTCTATCTTTACTAAACACGTACAAACTTATTTTCTTGACATCTTGACATTTTCCCCTGAACAATACAGCACAACAACTATTTACACAGCATTTACATTGTATTGGATATTATAAGTAATCTAGAGATGATTTAAAGCATATGATTTAAAGTAGGTGTTGCTCAGTGGTAGAGCCTTGCCTAGCATGTGTAAGGTGCTGGGTGCCATCCCCAGCATGCAAGAAAAAATTGAAAAGAAGCAAAGTATTTGGAAGGATATCTGTAGGTTCTATGCAAATACTATTCCCTTTTATACAAGGAACTTGAGCTTCTGTAGATTTGGGTATTCACTGAAGGTTCTGGAATAAATCCTTTGCAGATTCCAAGGGACAACTTTTTTTCCCTTGGCCTAGCCACCCACTTCCTCACTGTGTTCATTCTTTGGTATCTGCTCTTCAATAAGGAGGAAATAGCCACACATGTTTTCTATTGACATGAGGCCAGAATGCCCCAGTGAACCTGGCTTAAATGAGCTGTAGGTGGCTAGTCTTGACCACATGCTGCTGCAGATTCTGCATGCCCCTCCTGCCAGCACTGTAGCTGCTTGGAGCAGGTGTGCGAATGATTTTCACCCCACAGCAGTTATGTGCTGTGATCTACTGAGGGTGGAGGCTGGCCATTGGGGGATTAGAAATGAAAAAATCAGAGTGGCTCACTTCTGTCTGTTACCAGATGACTAATTTCTGGTTTATACAACAGTCTTTCTGATGCCTGGACTGTGTCATGGGTTAGTTTTATTTCCCTAGACTTAATCTTTTATTTAAAAATTTTTTTTAGAAAAAGGGCTGGAGCGGTGGCTCAATAGTTATGGCACTTGCTTGGCATGCACAAGGACCCGGGTTCAGATTCCAGCACCACATACACAACAAAGTGTCAGAGCAATGAAAACTGCATGAAAAACTAAATAATATTGGTTCCTCTCTCTCTTTCTCTCTCTCTCTCTAAAAAATTATTAAAAATATTTATTTAGGTACTGAAGATTGAACCCAGGGGCACTTTACCACTGAGGCATATTCTGAACTCTTTTTTATTTCTAAATTTTGAGACAGGACCTCACTAAGTTCCTGAGGATCTCACTAAGTTGTCAAGGCTGACCTTGAACTTGTGATCCTCCTGCCTTAGCCTCCCATGTTACTGGGATTATAGGTGTGCACATCTGGCCTTGGGCTCACACATTATAATTATTAATGTATATTAATTGTACAAATTGATGGATTTCACTGTGACATTTCCATAGTGCGTATACTCTCTGATCATGCCTAGACTCCTCTTGACCTTATTCTCTGATTTCCCTGGAAGGAACTCTTGTACACTCTTAGGGAAGCTGAAGCTAGATGATGACCCAGACTCTCTTCAGTTTATCCTCCCCTGGAATTATTTGCCTAATCGTGCCAATATGGCCCCTTCCATAACTAGCTAAGGCATATGCTTGCCATTTAGGTTTCAAAACAAAATAATACATTACTTGAAGTGTATGCATAGGAGGTAAAACGTTCACAAAAAGCAAAGGAATGAGAATATAATGGTCAAGATAGTGGTTTCCTCTAGGTCAGGTGAAGGAACCTTGTGAAGGGATCCATAGGACACTTCAAAAACACTGGAATGTTCTGGTTCTTCAGATAATTGGTGAGAACTAAGTGTCAGAGAAATAAAGTCCAGATTAAAAAAATAAAGTTGATTTCTCTCTCTCTCTTCACTCTCCCTTTCTCTTTGGAAAAGAACAGATAATTGGTGAGTATGTGGGTATTATTATATTTCTTTAAATGATATACATATGCTTTTTAGAAACTTTTCTGTGTATATTGAATGCATTTAGAAATTTAAAAGAAACACAAGGAGATATCAAACCCAATTACATTTACATCTAACAGAATCAAAGAGAATCATAATAAACATACTAGAATATCTGCCCATGGTGGGGCAGGTCTTAGAAATGAGAGTGTAGAATGAAGACAAAATGGAATAAATAAATGAACAGATAAAGATATATATCCTACTGTTTAAAGATAATGTAAGAAGAACAGTGCAGTAAAGTACCTCTACCTTCTGCATCTGAGATTCAAAGGAAAATAACTCTTGAATGTGATAAAGAAAACGGACCCTATTAAATCTGCTTGTTCCAAAGCCAAGCTCAAAGAACATGAATGCCCAAAAGATCATTATAATCAAGTGAATAGTTGCTAGGAAAGGTTTCTAAAGTTAAGGATTTTGAATGACCCTCTGAGTGGTCATTTCTCCAAAATTTTGTCATTAAGATTCTTCCCTACCACTCCTGAAGGAGTCTAAATGGAATCCTTGACTCAGCCCCATTTCACAATAAACCAGTGGAGAAAACAGGAGTCCAAATTTGAGTCCCTGCAAGAACAAAAGAACAAACTCTGATACTTTAGAAGCACAGTCTTTGTTGGACCCTGTCCTGGAAATTGCCCCTATAGTTTAAAGGCAAAATCAAAAACCTCATGGTTAGAGAAATGAGTGCTTGAGTAAATCTCAACCATCGTCAGGCTAGAAAAGAATAACAAGGGTTACAATGAGTCTGCTTAGATCACCCTTAGTCACAGACTCCCTTGTCCCCCAATCTTTGTGTCCCTCAATCCTGGTGTCCCTGTCTTTGTTGATTGGCAAATGGAACTTTCCACTCAATATTGATGTCGCTTATTTTGCCTTGTCTCCCCATGCCTGATCAGATCTGTTGTTGGCTGCGATTTTAGTTGAGATCAGGTCAGTTAGCTTTACAAAATGGCTTCCTATTATCATGGGATGACTCATTGAGGCATGTGCCTTCCTGTCTAGCCTTTCATGTCTACTAATGTATCAGGTAGAAACGTTCCTTGCAAATTAAACATAGTTATGTGCTACAGTCCAGTTGGAGTATAATTAGACATCTCTGGGTTTTCTGTGTCAGCCTGGTCTGGCTCACAATAGCTTTCTGGATAGAACCCTTATAAGTAGTCCCAGCCAATTTGTGGATAGCCAACCTTAATCAGGGCGGGGGGGTGGGGTGTCTGCTTTGTATTCCTATTAAAATCAGCTAGACAGCATACATTGCTATCTTCTTGCCCCAGTGCCCACTTTCAAAGCTGGCAGAAGAGAGAAAAGAGCTTTTTATCAATGTCCTACTCAAACAGGGTGTCTTTTTTCCCCACATTTTTATTGGTGCATTATAGTTGTACATATGATGGGATTTGTTGTTGCATATTACATGCACACAATATAACACATTATAATTTGGCTAATATCATTCCCAAGTACTTCTCCTTTCCCTATCCTCCTCCCTCGCCTGGTCCCTTTCCTCTATTCTACTAATCTGCTTGCAATTTTCATGAGATCCCCCTCCCCCATCTTTAATTTCCTTTTTCTTCTCTAGATTCCACATACAGCCCTTGACAAACCATCAATTTTCCTGCATAAGGCATAATTTCATTTTTCTTTATGACTGAATAAAACTTTGTGTGTGTGTATTACATTATCTTTATCCATTCATCCATTGATGGACACCTAGGCTGGTTCCATAGTTTGGCTATTGTGAATTGTACTGCTATAAACATGGGTGTGCATGTTTCATTATAGTATCATGACTTTAATTATTCAGGGTAAATACCAAGGAATGGTACAGCTGGGTCAAATGGTGGTTCCATTCATAGTCTTTTGAGAAACCTCCATACTGATTTCCATAGTGATTATACTAATTTTCAATTCTACGAACAGTATAAAAATGTTCTTTTTTCTCCACATCCTCTCTAGCATTTATTAGTGTTTGTATTCTTTTTTTTAGAGAGAGAAAGAGAGAGAGATACAGAGACAGGATCAATTTTTATTGAGTTTTTCACATGGCCTTTGTTGCTCAGACACTTAGTTGTATACATGGGTGCTGGGGTTTGAACCCGTGTACTTGTGCATGCCAAGCAAGCACCGTAACCACCAAGCCACCGCTCCAGCCCCAGTGTTTGTATTCTTAAAGACTGCCATTCTGACTGGTTTGAGATGAAATCTCAGTGTAGTTTTAATTTGCATTTCCCTGATTGCTAATGATGTGAAACATTTTTTCATGTATTTGTTGGTCATTTGTATTTCTTCTTATGAAAAGTATCTATTTAATTTATTTTCCCATTTATTAATTGGGTTATTTGGGGGGTTGGTGTTTTTTGAGTTATTTTTATATTCTAGATATTAATACTTGGTCAGAAGAGTAACTTGCAAAGATTTTCTGCCATTATGTAGGTTCTCTCTTCACATTCTATTTTTCCCCTAAAGATAGAGGAAGAGTGGTAGAGAGAGAAAGAGAATCAATTTTATTTATTTCTTCATCTGATCTTTGTTTCTCTGACACTTAGTTGTGTGTGTGATGCTGGGGTTTGAACCTGGGTCCTCACGCATGCCAGGCAAGTGCTGCAAACACTGAGCCACAGCTCCAGCCCTTCTTCACATTCTTAATTGTTTCCTCTGCTGTGCAGCAGCTTTTCAACTTGATGCCATCCAAACTGGGTGTCTTAATGCTAACCCAGTCTATGCAGTAGCCTAGCTATAGTGGATTTGTTATGTCCTCCAAAGGCCCATGTGTTTAAAGACTTGGTTCCCAACTTGGTGCTGAAGGTGGAGCTTAGTGGGAGGTTTTAGGTTACCAGGGGTATGCCCTAAAAATGGATATTAAGACCCTGACCCCCCACTGCTTCCTCTCTCTTGCCTTCCATTCTCCATGAAGAGGGCAGCTTCTTTCACTAGGTGTTCCCACCATGATGCCTCACCACAGGCCCAAACACCACAGAGGCAACCAACCATGGACTGAAGACTCCAAAACTGTGAGCCAAAATAAACCTTTCCTCTTTATAAGTTGGTTATTTTGTCATTATTTTATAATAATAGAAAGCTAACACAAGCCTTATCCTGGTAAGAAAGTCAGTAAAAAATTTTTTTCTACAGTGATATTGCAGCCTTTGAAGGTAAATGGATGGCTATGGAAGAAATCATGGTGAGTGAAATCAGCATAACCCAAAGAACCAAGGGTCGAATCTCTTCACTCAACTGTGGAGGCTGGAGCTAGACCCTGGCCACTGAGATAGGAGGTCTATTATCATGTTTTAAATCCGGATAAGGTATAATGTCATACAACCTAAGTCATTTGCAGAGATGTATTGGGAAGGAGGGGGGAGGGGAGAGGGACAAGGGTGGGTAATTATGGGGGGCCTCTTGGGAGTAAATCTAATTTTCAGAATTTATATATATTATATTATTTCATTAGAAGCTTGTTTGTTTAACAAATTTCTGAATAAAAATAAATAAAATCATGTATAAATTTTAAAAAAATAAAATGAAAAAATTACTAATGATAAAAATTTTTTTTCTAAGAACAGACTGATCTTCTACCATGATCAGGACCCCATACCATATTAACAAATATCTGTCCCCCCTGTTCATCTCTTGAGTTCTGAACACCACCATCCGCTCCATGAATCTGTTCAGGCTTCTTAAAGGTTGTCCTGACCAACACTGTCTCTCTGTTTTAGGACACCCCAGTTCCCCAAACTTCTGTGTTTGACAGTTTTATCACTTCTGTGACCAAAAGACCTGACAAGAACAGTTAGAGAAGGAAAAGTTTATTTGAGGGCTCATGGTTTTAGAGGTCTCAGTCCATAGATAGTTAGGTCTATTCCTTGGGGCTCCAGGTGAGGCAGGGCATCATGGCCAACGTGTGTGGTGGAGGAAAGCACCAAGGAGCGGGGGAGCACTAGCTCTGCTCAACAAGGGCAAAATATAGGCATGCCCCCCAGGGACCCACCTCCAGTTATCCTCTACCCTGCCTATAGTTACCACTCAGTTAATCCCTATCAGGGGATTAATTCACTGATTGGTATAAAGCTTTCATAACCCAATCATATCACCTCTAACCCAGGAATTGAACCCAGGGGGTGCTTAACCACTGAGCTGCATCCCCAGCCTACCCCCTTTTTAACATTCTGAGACAGGGTCTTGCTAAGTTGCTTAGGGCCTAAGTTGTTGAGGCTGGCTTTGAACTTGGGATCTCCCTGCCTCAGCCTCCTGAGCCACTAGGATTACAGTCATGGGCCACCATGCCCAGTACCTCTAAACCTTCTTGCATTGTCTTACACATGAGCTTTTAGGGGACAGATATCTAAACCATAACATTCTGCCTTCAGTCACCATCAGCAACAGATAATTTGGCCTGTCTCTTCCTAAGTTACACACCAACTCTTCCATCCTGAGCAATCAGGCTCTCGAAAGGAATCTCAACTCTCGAAACTCTACCTTCAAGGGTATTGGATGATGTACTAGGATTGTCCAAAGATACTGAGTTCTGAACACAGATGTCCTTCATTTACTTAGGAAATTGTATCATGGTGGCCTCAGGGCTTTTCACCCAAATGTGGGGCAGCTTATGGTACCAAGTATTCAGTGTACTATTGGTTCTCAGTATGGCCTCAATGTCACCTGAGGGCAGTTAAGTCTTAGCTAATCAGACTCATTGCCCCCTTTAGTAACCTGAAATGCAATTTAGTAGTAATGGAACCCATCTACATACAGTTTAAAAAGATTAACATAATGCACTAACTTTAACATAAAAGGAATATATAAAATGCCTTTTTCTGCATAGATTGAGATGAACTTATGACTTATCTCCTTTGGACCATTTATATGGTAAATCATGTTAGTATAATTTTTTCCTCTTCTTTTCTTTCTTATTTTGTGCATTACTGGGGATTAAACCTAGGGTTGGTGTATCACTGAGCTACACCCCCAGGCCTTTTTAAAAACAGCAACAACAGGGTCTCACTAATATGCCAAGGATGGCCTTGAATTTGCAATCCTCCTTCCTCAGCCTCTCAAGTAACAGGGATTACAGGTGTGCACCACTACAACTGGCCATCTTAGTATATTTCTTATGTTGAACCATAATATTCCTTAGATTTCTGGAGTGTACTCTCCCCCATAATCTGTCATTTTGAATACACTGTTAGTGTTGGTTAGCTGACATTTTGGAAGAGATTTTTGTTTCATAATGAAATGGCACTTGAATTTTCTTTTCTTGATTCTGCTTATGTGGGTTTATAATCTAGGTTACTCTGGATTCAAAATATAGGCTGGAATAGTGGCACATACCTGTAATCCGAGCAGCTCGGCAGGCTAAAGCAAGAGGATTGCAATTCCAAAGCCAACCCCAGTAATTTAGCAATGCCCTAAGCAACTTAGTGAGACCCTGTCTCAAAATAAAAAATAAAATGTCTGGGGATGTGTCTCAGTGGTTAAGCACCTTGAGTTCAATTCCTGGGTGCCCCACCCCCCAAAAAATGGAATGTTTGGGTTTTGCTCTTTTGTTATTATGCGTAAAATCAAATTAACTATTCCTTGAAAGTTTGCTGCAACTCACCTAGAAAACCAGCTGGGCTTTATTCTTTGACTACATTTCTGTTTCTCCCCCTACTCTTTCGTTGTGCTGGGGATCGAACCCATGGCCTTGTGCATGCTAGGCAAGTACTCTACCACTGAGCTACATCCCCAGCTCTAAGACCTCTTTTGTGCCAATTCTGGCATGTTATATTTTTCTAAGAATATATCTTTTTTCTCTAGGTTTTCAAATTCATTATCAAATAATTTGTAACTTCATTTTTAGAAAAACTTTTCTTTAAGAAAGAGGGGACAGTGAGAGAGAGAGAGAAGCAATTTTTATTTAGTTTTTCATGTGACTTTCATTCCTCGGACACTTTGTTGTGTATGTGGTGCTGGGGTTTGAACCCACGTCCTCACGCATGCCTGGCAAGCCTGAACCACTGCTCCAGCCCCTAGAAAAACTTTTTAAGGAGAGAGAGAGGAGAGAGAGAGAGAGAAAGAAAATCAATTTTTTATTTATTTTTCTTCTGGTTTTAGTTTTTCTGACACTCAGTTGTGTATGTGGTGCTGAGGTATGAACCCAAGTCCTTGTGCATGCCAGATAAGAGCTGTAACCACTGAGCCACCTCTCCAGCCTATAATTCTTCATTTTTAAAAAGATCTATTTTGTACATAAATACTGCCCTCTTTTCATTCTATATCATGTTTGTTTGTTTTTTGTACTAGGGATTGACCCAGGGGTGCTTTACCACTGAGCTACATCCCCAGCCTTTTTTATATTTTATTTGAGACAGGATCTTACTAAACTACTGAGGCCAGCCTTGAATTTGTGATCCTCTTGCCTCAGCCTCCTGAGTTGCTGGGATTACGGGCATGTGCCATTGTGCCTGGCTATAAGTGTTTTGAAATTTTCTCTTTGTTTTTTTCTTGACCACCCTTGTCAGAGATCTGCTTCTCTTGTTAGTCTTTTCAAAAAATCAGTCTTGGTTTGGTTAATTTTCACTGTTGTTTTTTATTCATATTTATGCCTTATCATTTTTATTTCTTATTTAAATTTAGTAACATAAACAATATATCATGGGCACAGAAAAGTACACTAATAGAGCAGCATAGATACAGGCATATGTACATAACCCAATATATAACCAGCCAATGGAGAAAGGACAGTCATTTAGTTGATGGTATTGCAAACTGACTCGTGACATGGAGAATAAAACCGAATCTCTGTCTCATACCATGTACAAAAGTGGGCTCTAGATAGATGTAGGAAAAAATGTGAAAATAAAATGATGTTAATGGGACAAATTGTAGAATGATAGCTTTGTGACTTAGGGGCTTGACCAAAACTTCATGATCATGGTGAAGAGATGATGAATTTGATTGCATTAAAAACTAAAGATTTGTGTCAATAAGAGACATTATGGATGAGGGTAAGAAAAACTCTGCAGATTGGGGAGGGTATTTACAACTAAATATGTAGAATATGCAAATGTATATGCAAATGAATATGTGGAATGCAAAGACCTCCTGTTGATCAATAGAAAGAGAACCCTTGGGACTGGCCCTGAACTGGCAACCTCCCAACTCAGCCTCCTGAATAACTGGAATTACAGGCCTGTATCACTGCACCCATTTCAATTTTTTTTATTGTTAAATTAGCCATTTTGAAAAAAGACAGGCAGGAGAATTCTCTTACTCAAGAAAGGATTGGGTTTTTGTTCTATTCAGGCCTTCAACTTCTGGACTAAGTATCTGTATATGCCATGGCCCAGTCAGGTTGACACATGGAATAAGTCCTCCCTTTTCTCCTCACTAATCTCTTCTTCTCTTTTTCCCAAAAGGAGATAGTCTTTCACTGATGTTTATTTTTCTCTTTGGGATCCTATGACTTAAGTAGTATGATATAAAATTAAAAATTCTTAAATACTATGATATTGAGGCAATACATGTTATAAGACAGGAAAGAGAAAGATTAGCTAAAGATATATTCCCAACAAAATGAGGAAATATTCATGATAATTAGAGCCCTAGTTTTTGTAATTGCTCACATGGTTGTAGCTGGTATTCATACCTCTTTCAGTTACCCATTCCATATTCCCTTTCTTCTCAACCAGCACCTCGGCTGGTTATGGTTCTTTCCCTGATGGGATGACTCAAGCCTTCATTTTGGAAGGGTCTGGGCCATTTGTAGTCCAGCCTGGATTGGGTTGTAATTTTTCATTGACTTTAATCACAAGCAATGGTAATGCTAAGAAGTGGCCTAAGGGATCTCCTGCATCACAGAATACTCTCTTACCTCCACTGTGGCATAGTTGTGCGATTTCCCCATGGTAGACAGACTCAATCACCCCAACCAGTGCTGTGATTCCCTTTTTTTTTTAAAGAGAGAGGGAAAGTGAGAGAGAGAGAGAAAGAAAGAATCGATTTTATTTAGTTTTTCATGTGGTTTTCTTTGCTCTGAGACTTCATTGTATGCGTGTTGCTGGGGTTTGAACTCACATACTTGCACATGCCAGGCAAGCACCATAACCACTGAAATACCTCTCCAGCCCCTCTTTTTTATTTTTTATTTTTAGAGAGAAGAACAGTGAGAGAGAAAGAGAGAATCAGTTTTATTTAGTTTTTCATGTGCCTTTTGTTGCTCCAACACTGCATTGTGTTTGTGGTGCTGGGGTTCGAACTGGCATCCTCGCACATGCCAGGCAAACACTGTAACCGCTGAGCCACCACTCCAACCCTGTGATTTCCTTGTTTGCCTGTTGATTCAGAGGCCTGAGGAGTCCAAAGTGGAGGGATGGGAGTTGACATACAGTGCAGCAGAATCATTGTTGTGTCTTCTGGTGGAAATATGACCTCAAGGCCAGTAGAGCATAAAGTAGTGTGAACAGGAAGCAGAACTTTTGCTAGTGGGTCACTAGGAGTAACAGTAAGTAGTACCATTTCCACTCATTGATTCCTGGACCTTGAACTCCAGTGGTGAGAGAAATAATACTATATATTGGATGTCTATTCAAAGAATGTACAGACTTCTGCTGACCCTTGCCCCACCCTGCAAGGTATTGCCATCTAGCTGGCACTGTAACCGATCTTCTAAAGGCCATTCATTCCATTGTTCTATCAAGCCAGCTGCTTCAGGATAGTAAGACCTGTGAACTCCATAAGCACGGACCCAGTGCTGTACTTCATTTGCTGTGAAGTAAGTTCCTTGATCAGAAGCATTGCTATGTGCCATACCACAATGAAACGTTCTATAAGTCCATGGATGGTAGTTTTGGTAGAAGCTTTTTATGCCAAACCATATTCAGAGTGCCTATTCCAGGAAGAACAAAACACTGCCTCTTTCATGAGGGAAACCATCCCAAGGAATCAACCTGCCACCAAGTAGCTGACTGATAACCCTGGGGAAAGCTGGCGTATCAGGGACTCCAAGTTGATCTCTGTGGCTGGCAGGTTGCGTGCTCAGCAGTGGCCATAGCCAGACTGGCTTTGGTGTAAGTCCATGTTGCTGAGCCCTTGCATAACCTCTGCCCTGCCATCATGGCCACTTTGTTCATGAGCCCACTGGGAGATGACAGGGGTGGCTGGGGAAAGTGGCTTACTGGTCATTTTATCCACTTGATTATTAAAATACTATGTTGAGGTCACTTTTTGGTGAGCAGTCACAAGGGACACAAATATGATCATGCTTTTTTTCCCCCAAAGAAATCTATCCACATACCTCGTGTTACTCAGCTTTGTGTCACTGTTACCAAAATACATGATGAGAACAAACTTAAAGAAAGAAAGATTTATTTTGGCTTATGGTTTCAGAGGTTCAGTCCATGGTCAGCTGGTGTCAAGACAGAAACATCATGGTGCAAGGGCATGTTGGAGCAAAGTTGTCAGCTCCATAACAGCCAGGAAGTAGAGAGAAGAGAAGAGAGGAGGGAAGGGAGTGGGGGGGGGAGAAATCCTTCCAGGACATGCCCCTAATAACCTACTTCCTTCAACTAGACCCCACTTCTCAGTAGTCCATTCACTTATGTATGGATTAATCCACTGATGAGGCCAGAGCCCTCATAATCTAATCATTATTTTCTAAAAGCCCCACCTCTGAACCTTGCTGCATTGAAAACCATGCTTTCAACACATGAGGTTTTGGAGAGACAATCCAAATTCAAATTATAACACACCTCTCCCCCCAAATTGACTTGCTGATCAATTTTCCAACTGTTTCTTCTTGACTGACCATACAGTCAAAAAATTGTCCACAGCCTGTGACTTCTCTGGTCATTTTATATATATGGTCATTTTTCCTTCTAAGAAAAGTGAATAGCTAGGTGCACTGCTTGAAGTTCTGCCCACTGGGATGATTTTCCTTTACCAATGTCCTTTCATGTGTCCCAGAGAGGGACTGTAGAGCTGAAGCTGTCTGTTTTGGGGTAGCGCCTGCACATCATACAGAACCATCTACAAACCAGACCTGAGTCTTTTCCTCTGTTGATCATAGAGAACTTCCCCATGAGACCATAGGTGCAGGCAGGGAGAGGGAAGGCAGTGTAGCAGGAGTAGGAGACCATGGGCATTTGTAACGTGTCTTTGGGACCTGCTTGAATTTGTGCTTGGACTTACTGCTGTGCATGTCCAACTTCATGGTTTGGTGGCTCACATAATATCCATTTCAAGATGGGAAGCTCAGGATGCATGGTAACTTGGTGGCCCATAGCCTTTAATCTCTACTAAGACCCAGTAGTAGGCCAAGAGCTATCTTTTTTTTTTTCTTTCTTTTTAAGACAGAGGACAGTGAGAGAGAGAGAGAGAATCAAATTTGTTTACTTTTTTATGTAAAGAGAGAGGGACATGAGAGAGAGAAAGAATTTTTATTTAGTTTTTCATGTGACTTTCATTGCTCCAACACTTCATTGTGTACATGGTGCTGGGGTTTGAACTCACGTATTTGCACATGCCGGGCAAGTGCCGTAACATTTTGTTTAGTTTTTCATCTGGTTTTCATTGCTCTGATACTTAGTTGTTTATTTGGTGCAGGGGTTCAACTCCGGGTCCTTGAGCATGCCAGGCAAGAGCCATAACCCCTGAGCCACCGCTCCAGCCCAAGAGCTGTCTTCTAAAAGAAGAGTAGTTATCTGCAGACGATGGCTGGGCCTGGCTCCAAAATCCTAAAGGCCTTCTCAGCAATCCACTTTTCACAGCCTGTGAAATGCTCCAAACATTATCCCTATCTGCTACTGACACCTTAGGTACCATTGGGTCTGCTGGATCAAATGGCCATAGTGGCAGAGCAGCTTGGACCTATTATAGTGACTTCTCTTCTTCTGGGCCTTACTCAAAACCAGCAGCTTTTGGGGGGCTCTGGGGGGGTAAATCTAATTTTCAGAATTTATATATATATTATACTATTTCATTAGAAGCTTGTTTGATTATTCAACAAATAAATTTCTGAATAAAAAAAAAGCAGCTTTTTAGATCACTTGGTAAATGGACCAGAGTAACACACTGCATGAAAAATGCATTTCCTCCAAAATCCAAAGAGGCCCACTAAAAGTTGTGCCTGTTTTTTGGTTGTAGGAAGGGACAAATACAATAATTAATCCTCCTTCTTAGAATGGATGATTTGACATGCTGCTTACTACTGGACTCCTAGAAATTTCACTGAGGTAAAAGGCTTCTGAATTTTTTGCTGGACTCATTTCCCACCCTCTGACATGCCACTCCTCACTAAGTCCAATCAGCATAATGTCATTAGTACCATGTATCAATGTAATATCTTGTAGAGGAGAAAAACTATCAAGATTTTTGTGGACTAAAGTATGGCATAGGGCTGGAGAATTGATACGCCCCTGAGGTAGGACAACAAAGGTATATTATTGGCCTTGCCAGCTGGAAGCAAACTGTTTTCAGTGGGTCTTATGGGAAGATAGGGAGAAAAAGTCATTAGCCAGATTGTAGCTATATACCAAGCACCAGAGAATGTGTTAATTGCTCAAACAATGACACCACTTCTGGAATAACAGATACAATTGGAGGTACCACCTGGTTAAGCTCACAGTAATCCACTGTCATTCTCTAAGATCCATCTGTCTTCTGCACAGGCCAGAGGCAAGTTGAATGGAGATGCGGTGATTTTCACCATTCCAGCATTCCTTGAGTCTTTCATGGTGGCACTGATTTCTGCTATCCTTCTAGGATTGTTATTGCTTTTGTTTTATTTCCCTAGATAGAAGTAGTTCTAGTGGCTTCCACTTGGCCTTTCCCACCATAACCCTCACCCCACAGGTCATAGAACCATTGTAGGGATTCTGTCAGTTACCAGGTGTATCTATTTCAATTACTATTCAGGAACTCAGCTGAACTCACTGTGAGATGGATCTGAGCTAAAATTCCATTGATCCCTGTTATGGTTTGAATTTAAAGATGTCCTCCAAAAGAGCTCATGTGTTAGGCAATGTGGCAATGTTTGGAGGTGAAAAGATTGGATTATGAGAGCTGTAACCTCATCAGTGGATTAATCCATTTGATGTATTAATAATTTGGACTACTGGGAACTCTAGGCATGTGGGGCATGGCTGGAGAAAATAGGTCACTGGAGATTTGCCCTTGGGGATTAACTCTTGTCCCTGACCCCGTCCTCTCTCTGCTTCTCAGCTGCTATGAGCTAAGCAACTTTTCTCCCTCATACCCTTCTGTCCTAATGTTCTGCCTCACCTCAGCCCCAGAGCAATGGAATTTAAAACCGCTGAATCCCAAATAAACCTTTCCTCTTCTTAAGTTGTTCTCATCAGGTTATTTGATCACAACAATGAAAAGCTAATATATCTCCTGACCTCCATAAGGTCTTCCCCAAGAAAGGGAAAATGAATGGACCTGGAATATGAACTGTAGCGGGGCTTCTCTACATCTCAAAGGGTTGTGTGTACTCTAACACTGCCTTGAGACTGCTGTCTCTCTAGAGATCACAACAGTCTGTAGAGGCCACAAGTCAGGGCACTCCCCACCACTCAGTGACCCTGGCTCTCTATAAAGTATACAAAACCTACATTTTCCCACCTTATCTCATTCACTTCCTACTTCCTATGCCCCAGCCATTCCCAGCAGGACAAGTTGATCCCTGCTATATGGTCTCCAGGCCTTAACTATTGCTCAGCCCTCAGGTGGATTTTTCTACGCCTCACAAACATGCAAACTCTTATTCAGCTGTCCAGAATAACCGCCTTCTCTGTAGCGTCTTCTCTCAGGCACAGAAAAGTGGAAGTATTAGCTATGAAAAATAAGTAGTTCAAATAAAGAACATAATAGATGGAACAAACAGTAGACTGACTACAACTATAGAATGAATGAGTTGGAAGATCAGATTGAGGAATTTTCAGAAAGCAGCTGGAAAGAATAAAAACAGGAAATATTAATTTTTAAAACGTAAGTGGAAAAGTGTTAGCATCTTGCTGATAGCCTTAGAGAGTACAACTAACTAACTAAATAAATAAATAAATAAAATATTTGAAGAATGGGGATAAATATCCCAGGATTAAAGTTTACTAGATACAAAATCAGTTACAAACATCAGTTATGTTTCTATATACAATCAGAGTTAGAAAACACAAATTTTATTGTTTAAATTGCCTTTAAGGAGCTGGAGTGGTAGTTCAGCAGTTACAGCACTTGCCTGGTATGTGCAAGGATGCAGGTTCAAACCCCAGCACCACGTCCACAACAAAGTGTAACAACAACAAAAGCCACGTGAAAAACTAAATAAAATTAATTCTTTCTCTCTCTCTTTCTCTCTCTCACTGTCCCTCTCTCTCTTGAAAAAACAAACAAATTTCCTTTAAAATCAATTACCTACCTCAGCCCTGAAAAAAAAATCAATTACCTAGGGGCTGGAGCAATGGCTCGGCAGTTACAGCACTTGTCTAGCATGCATGAGTACACGGGTTCAACCCCAGCAACCACGTACATAACTAAGTGTCAGAATAAAAAAAGCCATGTGAAAAACGCAATAAAAATTTATTCTCTCTCTCACTCAACGTCCTTCTCTCTTTAAAAAAATAAAATAAAATCAATTACCTAGAAATCCTACAAATAAATCTAACAGGCTGTATAAGTCCTTTATGGAGAAAATGATAGAACTTTTAAAATTTTTTAAAAGATGTAAATGGAGTGATAGATTATATTCATGGGCTGGACTCAATATTACAAGGACATCAGTTCTCCCCAAATTGATTTACAGATTCAGTGATTCCAATTAAAACTCATGGGGTTTGGGGCTGGAGCAGTGTCTCAGTTAGTAGAGTGCTTGCCTGCCACGCATGAGGACTCGGGTTTGAACCCCAGCACCACATACACAACTGTCGGAAAAACAAAACCCAGGTGAAAAAAAACTCAAAAAAAAAAACACATAACACTTGGGGTTTTGCTTATATATTGG
>PVKS010037343.1:0-18708 GCA_004027875.1 Aplodontia rufa | reverse complement strand
AGAGCTAAATAGAAACTTCTCAACAGAGGACATTGATCAAGCCAATGAATACATGAGAAAGTGCTCTAAATCTCTAGTAATCAGAGAAATGCAAATGAAAACCACATTAAGATATCACCTTACGCCAGTCAGAATGGCAAAGATGAAGAAAATAAACAATAATAGATGCTGGAGGGGCTGTGGAGAGATAGGCACACTAGCACACTGTTGGTGGAGCTGCAGACTGGTACAGCTTCTCTGGAAAGCAGTGTGGAGAATCCTCAAAAAACTAGGGATGAGCCCACCATATGACCCTGCTATTCCTCTCCTGGGTATCTTTCCAGGGGACTTAGAATCAGCACATTATAGTGACACAGCAATATCTATGTTCATAGCAGCACAATTTACTATTGCTAGGCTATGGAAACAACCCAGATGTCCCTCACTGGAAGAATGGATTCAAAAACTGTGGTACATTTATACCATGGAATTTTACACAGCAATTAGAAACAATGATATTGTAGCCTTTGAAGGTAAATGGATGGCTATGGAAGAGATCATGATGAGTAAAATCAGCTTAACCCAGAGAACTAAGGGTCGATTGTCTCCACTCATCTGTGGAGGTGGGGACAGTGAGAAAGTTGGTCTATTATCATGTGTTAAATCCAGATAAGGTATAATGTTATACAACCTAATACTTGTTTAGAGATATTGTGGGAAGGGGAAAGGAGGGATAAGGGTGGGTAATTGGGGGGGGACATTCCTGGGGGGTAATTGTAATATCCAGAATCTATACACATTTTATATTATTTTGTTAAAAACTTGTATGGTTGTTCAAAAATAAAAAATTATTAAAAAAAAAAACAAGTATCGGTTGGGCTGGAGCAGTGGCGCAGCAGTTTTGCCCCTTGCTTGGCATGTGTGAGGATGTGGGTTCGAACCCCAGCACCACATACACAACAAAGTGTTAGAGCAACAAAAGCCACATGAAAAATTAAATAAAATGGATTTTCTTGCTGACCCTTTCTTAAAAAAAAAATGTTAAAAGTCTTTTGCTCATTTTCTAATTGTGTTATTTGGTTTTTTGATATTGAGCTGATGATTTCCTTGTATCTTGAATATTAATGCTTTTATATACGTGGTATGATGGCAAGTTTTAGGTTCCACCTTGACACTAGATTGAGGGGTACCTAGATAGCTGGTAAAGCCTAATTCATAGGTGTTTCTGTGAGTGTATCCCTGAAGATGTGCATATGAGTCAATGGACAGAGTTAAGCAGACCAGCTCTCAATGTGGGCTGGTATTCTCTGATTGACTCAGGACCCAGAGAGAACAGAAAGACAGAGGAAGGCTGAATTCACTTGTTCTCTCTCTCTCTTTCTCTCTCTCTCTCTCTGTCTCCTGGAGCTGGGACACCTTTCTTTTCCTTCCCTTGGACATCAGAACTTCAGATTCTCTGGAGCTTGGACTCCAAGACTTGCATATGTGTAACCTCAACCCCATCTCAGGCCTTTGGCCTTTGACCAAGAGTTACACCCTTGGCTTCTCTAGTTCTGAGGCTTCTGCATTTGAACTGAGCCACACTACTGGCCACTCGATTCCCCAGCTTGCAGATGGCCTACTGTAGGATTTCTCAGCCCCCACAGTCCCTCCACCAATCCCCTACTAAATCCTCTTTTCTATATCTATCTATACTTATATGTACTATTGAATGGTTCTGTCTCCCTGGAAAACTTTGATAAATACATAAGATATGCATATATTTTTCTCACATTTCGTAGGCTGCCTTTTCAGTTTGCTGGCTGTCTATTTTGCTGTACAGAAGCTTTTTAGTTTAATGTAGTCCCATTTGTTTATTTTTTTGCTTCTGTTTCCCTGTGCTTTTGGTGTATCCAAAATATCATTGCCTGGGCTGGAGCGGTGGCTCAGTGGTTTCGGCGCTTGCCTGGCAAGCACGAGTACCCGGGTTCAAACCCCAGCACCACATACACAACTAAGTGTTGGAGCAACTAAGGCCATGTGAAAAACTCAATAAAGTTGTTTCTCTCTTTCTCTGTCTCTCTCACTGTCCCTCTCTCTTAAAAAAAAAAAAAAACAAAAACAAAATATCATTGCCCAAGCCAAGGTCAAGGAGCTTGTTTTCTGTGTTCTTCTGGGAGTTTTACAGTTTCAGATCTTACAATTAAGTCTTTAATCCATTTTGAGTTGATTTTTGTGTATAACACAGGAGTCCTATTTTAATCCTTTGTATGTAGGTATCTGATTTGCCCAGTACCATTTATTAATAATTTATCATTAAGATAAAATTACCATTTTAAATAATTCATTCATTAAGAGGCTATCCTTTCCCCCATTGCATATTCTTGGCACCCTTGTCAAGGCTTAGTTGACTGTACGTGCATGAATTTGCTTCCTTCCATTTTAATTCCACAATAGATTAATACCTTTTTGTTTTCCCTATCAGTCCCAGAACTTGGACTATTCACTCCCTGTCCCTTCACCCCAAACTTTGTTCCAGACCATAGTTTCTTTCTTGTCTGGGTTTCTGAAGAAAAGAGAGCCTAGACTCATAATTTACTTCTTTTAGAATTTTCTGAGTGTTTTGACTGAGAGTGTGTTACTTTGCTAGGGCTGAAATAACAAAACGCTAAAATGGTAGGCTAAACAATGGGAATGCTTTTTCTCACAGTTCTGGAGCCTAAGAGTTCAAGAAACAAGGTGTCAGAAGGTTTAGCTTTCCCTAAGTCCTCTCCCCTTGGCTTTCAAATGGCCATCTTCTCACTGTGTCTTCATATGGTCATTTCTCTGAACATGACGATCCCTGGAGTCTCAGTGTGTCCAATCATCTCTTTATTTATAAGAACATCAGTCAGATTGATTAGGAACCTATCCTAGGGACTGGAGTTGTGGCTCAGTGGTTGGAGTGCTTTTCTGGCATGCATTAGGACCCAGGTTCGAACCCCAGCACCAAAATATACACAACTAAGTGTCAGAGAAACCAAGGCCAGATGGAAAAATAAATAAAATTGATTCTTTTTTTCTCTCTCTTTCTCTCCCACAAACAAACAAACAAAAAACCACACAAACCCTACCCTAATGGCCTGATTTAATTGCCTCTTTAATAGCCCTTTTTCCAAAAGCAGTCACATTCTGAGGGACTGTGGGTTAGGGCTTCAATACAATTGGAAGTGGGGATATAATTCATTCTATAACAGCTAGTAACAAGGAGGAAACAGGCAGGGGGTTTATGCTCTCATCATTGTAAAAGAGCACAAGGTCTTCAGAGAACTAATAAATCCATGCACACACTTAACATTTGGCACTTAAAATACATACTGCAATTTTTCCAGGTTCATAGTTCTCAGGATTACGAAGTTCCAAAAGAATGGTTTTGTGAGAAGAAGGAAGCAGAGATACCGTTGTCTCCTGGGTCCCTTCTGTGCTTTGAATAATACTTTCATTTCAACTCCCTCTTCTCTGTCATCTTCACTTGACGTTCCCACCTGTATTTCACTGACACTTACTAAACTCAGCTTCCCCTTGAGGCCAGATTAAGAAAATAAATAAAAATTTATTAAGAAAATAAATAAAAGTTTGAGAAGTTTTATGAAAAGAAGTTATCATATATACTTGAACTAACCGATGAAGAAATGGCCTCAGGCCACTTTGAATGACCATCTTTCAATTCTGAAGAAACTAAAAAAAAAAAAAAAAAAAATGACTAGAGTAACTAGTACAGATGGTAATTCATGGAGGTGGGGATTACTTTTGATTTTCCTTCCCAAGCTATACTTGGGGCATGTCTAGAGGCCAAAGGCCATACCCTCAATAACTCTAAGTATTTCCAAAGAAGAACCTGGAACTTGGTGTTAGTCTGGGAGTCCACACAGTTAACAGGGACTGAAAAGTTACCTTGGTGCAACGAAATGTTAGAAGGAGGCTCTCCTGGCCACCACTTCTACTGAAGTACAAATATGAATGTGACAAATATCAGGGTATCAACTGAGGTCAAGTTTCTTCACTCCCAAATACAGAACCTCATTAGAACAGTAATAGCTAATTTTATGTGTCCACTTGGATAGGCAATGGTACCCAGATATTTAGTCAAACATTATTTTAAATATTTCTGTGAAAGTATTTTTTAGATGCGATTAAGATTTAAATGAGTAGATTTTGAATAAAGCAGACTACAACCTATAAAATGGGGACTTATCCAATCAGTAAAAGACCTTAACAGAAAAAGACCAACCTCCTAAGAGCAAGAAGGAATTCTCTAGCAGATCTTGGACTTGAACTGCAACCCCCACTTGGGTATACAATCTTCCAACCAGCCTAGCCCTTAAGATTTGTACTTACCAAGTCTCCACAATTGCATGAGTCAATTCCTTAAATTTTCTTTTTCTCTTTCATCTGTGTGTGTGTGTGTGTGTGTGTGTGTGTCTGTGTGTGTGTTCTATATATGTTCTATTTCTTTAGAAAACCCTTACCATAAGACATATCACTAACAATGGCTTGAAGAGAGTTTGGGAAAAAGTACCTTCCACCCAAGGTAAAGTGGGACAGTCTTCTAGGGACCCTCTCAGAAGTCAAAATTGTGCTCTTTCACTTGGCATGGTGCCTAACTTTGATAAAGCTGATGTCAAGGATAGACTTGGGTCTGACACCCAACACCTTCCCCCACAAAAATTTAGAGGCAGAAGAAGGGCTGACTAAACTTTCCATAGTGGTCTGTAGAAGGGCTTTCAGCAATGAATAGGATGAGCCTGATCTTCTAGGGTTCGTCTAGGCTTAGGAGAGGTTTAGAGAAGAGCCAATAGGGACCTCAAGAAGAGAGTCTCTGACCAGAGATTAAGGAAAGGAATTATAGAAAATCACTCAAAAGAAAGAATATTCCCCCTGAGTAAAGAGAACTGGAGGAGGGAGACCCTAATAGAGCACCTTGCAAGCCAATCAGGGATGCCAGCTCCAACCCTCACCCCCACCCCAGGCCTAGACAGCCAGGAGTCAGACACCCAGCCAAGGAGAACCTCACTAAGCTCCTGTTTTCCTGCCCTTCCTGAGTTTCCACTCCCTGGGCAAGGAAGTACAGCAGGAGCAGTGAGATGGTGGGGAGCTGAAGGACCAAGCCCCTTGACCACTGAGGATTTCTGGGAAGAAACACACTTATCCAGGGTAGAAGGGGAAATAAAAATATCAGGCAGGTCTCAAGTTTTAATAACACCAACCTGGACATTCCCACTGCAAAGCAAATCTCTGGCTCTGACTTTAAGTCTAGGATTATCTATTACCTTAGAGTAGGTAGAAAAACCATGGTTTGGGTAGCTTCAGCCAAGATTAGGGGAGGAAGATTCTCACTGAACAAAGCTAAAGAAAGCAGTAGGAGTTGTTGTGATGACAACCCCCACATCTTTCTGCTGCAGCCTGCCAGCCACATTTGCTTGCCCAGCTGGTGTGACTTGTAACAAAGGCCTCAGAGCTCATCCTGTGTGAATGACAAGTGATTAAGATGATTGCTTTTGCTTCTGGATTATCCCCAAAGGGAGCAAGAACTATGTGGTTTGGAGAGCAAGAACTTGGTCAAATGCTATGAACAGAACCTGCTCCAGTAGGCAGGTTGGTAGAGGGGCGGGGGGGGGGGTGTCTAGGCTTCATAACTTTTTATATTTTTTTCATTCTCTGCTAACTGAAACCAGCACAAAGTTTCATTTAAGTCATAAATGACAGACAATTTTTTTTAAAAATGGAGGAGAAAGTTAGATTCCCTCAGTTTCAAAAAGACACCAGATTCCTTTCATCCTTCCTTTCAGTATTTTATCACAGAAGCTGAGACAGTGAGAACCAAAGGGTTTGAGACTCCTAAGGAAAACAGAGAAAGGTGGAAGATCTCACTGAGAAGCTCTGACCAAGGTAGAGGCACTGGGGGGAAGGGAGTAAGAGAAGCAAAGAGGGAAGGCAGAGGAAGATGACAGCTGTCCCAGCATTAGCACATGATGAGGGGAGGGGAAGGGAAGGAGAAGAGGTGATGGGGGAATAAAGCATTCCTCAAACCACTGGCCACCTAGCTTCAGCAGCTATTCCTGGGTGAAGGTGCTTTGTGCACAGAAGTGTAGAAGGTAGGCTGTATCGTCTTGAAGCTACTTGCAGACCCTGACTTGGATCATCTGTGCTCAAGACAGAGGAAAACAGCACTGCCCAGTAACCTAAATCACTTTCCTGAAACTTTGCTGAAACTGACAATAAGATAAGCTTCATTTCAGTAGCAAAAAGACAAATGCTTTACATAGCCAAGTTATCATAGCACATTAAAGGATAGCTTTAAATTTATACAGACACATTTCTTGCTAAAGGTGTTATTTAATAAGGCCTAAAGTAAAATGGAAAGCAGAAGCATAAAGAGTTTTTTGAAGTATTTATGTTATTATTTTCCTTACTGAAGAGATAAATTTAGTAGTTGTTCCTCAGGTAACTAAACTTTGCTGTCTGACTTAGTTTTTTTATGTATTTAATTTGACTTTAAATCTGGAATCTGTGCAAAGTTCCATAACTGCTTTAAAATATGGACTTTATTAGAGATGTGAAAATTGAGAATGTAGTAATATTTTCTTCTTATTAACTCATCACACAATACTAAGGCAAGGAATGGAGACTTAGGATGCTCAGATACCCAAATTGGAAAGAGTCAAGCCAAGCAACTGTATCTTTTCATGACCCTGAGAGTAATTGAGGTTCTACAAAAAGAACTTGATTTCTTCACCCCAACATCCATTGATTTTAGAGCTGAATAGTACACTCTTTCACTTCAAAACAAAGGTCATCTTTTGTATAAGGATTTTTAGAGGTTTGTTTTGCTTTCTTGCTTACTGGCTTGTTGTGTTGTATTTCATTTTTGGAAACAGGACCTTGTTTATTTTTGTTTTGTTTTGTTTGTTTTATTTTAAGAGAGAGGGACAGTGAGAGAGAGAGAGAGAATCTAATTTATTTCATTTTTTCATGTGGCTTTCATTGTTCTGACACTGCATTCTGTAGGTGGTGCTGGGGTTCAAACCCACGTCCTTGCATGTGATAACTGCTGAACCACCACTCCAGCCCAGGAGCTTATTTAAAAATTGTACTTAAAGTGGTATCTTTAGACCAGATTGGTAAGTGAATGCTATACATTTTCACTTTTAAGAAGAGATTGGATGTCTGAGGAAGCCACCGTCAATTCTCCAGGCTAGTCAGATTCCAGAAAATCAGACCAAGTTATCATCAGAGCCATTCATTGCTGACTATTTACCATGAGATATGAACACATAACCTAGGTAAGCAAATAACTGTAACACAATGCAGAATGAGAGAAAAAAATAGGAGTAATGCAAAACACTTAAATCAAAAGAGCCTTCAATTTAAAGATTAAGTTAAATGGAGCATGGTGCCACACACCTGTAATCCCAGAGGCTCGGGAGGCTGAGGCAGGAGGATCACAGGTTCAAAGCCAGCCTCAGCAACTTAGTGAAACCTGGTCTCAAAATAAAATATGATAAAAGGCCAGGGATATGGCTCAGTGCTTAAAGACCCCTGAGTTCAATCTCTAGTACAAAAAAAAAAAAGTGAAGTAAAGAAAAGAAAAAGTAAAATACTCAGTCTCATCAATTACTTGAAACAATAAGGAGACGCAAAAAGAACTGTGTTTGTGTGGCTCTCTAGAGAAGCAGATGCTAAATTGCATTAAACCACACAAGAATTGTATTGGGTAAACATCCATGAAAGAGACCAAACTAAACAACACGGGCAGCTTTAAACTTAAGACTGTCTGATTTCTACCCTTAGGTGAGCAACAGGGGCAACTCTAAAATTTTCCTTATCTGTCAAATACTGAAAATAACACCTACTATATAAGATTAAATGAGAGAAGCGAGGTACCCAGCACATAGTGGGTGCTCTACAAATCTTAGTCCTCTTCACAGGACCACGTACAGGAACACATGGTTAGCTCTTTGTACTTATCAAAGAGAGCTGATGAGGTCATTTTAGTGTCACTTGGCCTGGAGCTCACACTGCAGTCAGGTGTCACTCCTCTGCTCAACAGCTGGTTGCACGTCTCTATTGAAACCTGCCAACTGCAGAGTGCCAACAACTAGGCTGGGGGAGCCAGGGGAGACCACACACCCCAAAGGGTACCTTTCTCAAAGAAAAAAACAAGTGCTATGTGTCCATAGACTCTTCAAGGACAATATGCAGAGAGGAATATCCGAATAGCTGAAGGCATGTGAGAAAAATGTAAAACTTCATTACTAAAATGTGCAAATTGAAAGAAGATGCTTCTCTTTCTTTTTCAAGGTAGCAAATATTTTTAAACTATCAAAGGCTGACAAAAGTGAAGTAAAAGACACTCATTAATTATAAGGAGGAGCAAATAGAACTGAGAAGCAAATGCTAAAACCAGACTAAACACACAGCATTTTACGAGCGACATGTCCATGTGAGAGAAAATGGAGAGGGAGCGCAGGAAGGCTGAGAGAGCTGTCTGAGCACAATGCAGAGGGAGGGAAGGAGCACCCTGTATTGCCTGGCAGCCTACAGCAGGCCCAGCGAGACAAAGGAGGACCCTGCAACGGCAACAGATCCTGTGTCTCCCAGAAACTGGGCTGCTTAGTATCCCTGCCACATTAGGTCACTGGCTGGGAGCAGCCTGTAGGAAGGTGGCTCTATTTAGGACTGGGAGGACTGGGAGGGATCTGTGGCTGCCCTGGTCGCTTTGATATATAAATTTGGCAAGGTGTATGAAAACGTTTAAAAATAATTTTACTTTTTTTATCTAGTAAATCTATGTCTTGAAATATACCTTAAGGAAATATCCTAACATGGGAAAAAATAACTTGCCTTCCAAGGCTGTTCATTCAAAGTATTAATAACAGCACAAACACTGGAGCTCAGCAACACTTCCACTTATCTGCATCAATTTTTCACCTCGTCTCACTCACTTCCTTCAACTGCATACCGCTGTAGGTCTTCAAGTGTGTGAGTTCTGCTGCAGTGCTCAAAGTGACACTGTTTTTTTTTTTTTTTTTCAGGCACTCTACCACTGATTTACATCCACAGTCTTTTTTTTTTTTTATTAGATGAATATGGAGTTACAATTGAGGGGGAGACATTATCAAACATTCAAGAACAAATGTATATATACATAGTTATCCAAGGCGAATGCCATGTCATGGATGCCCACCTTGGGTTCCCCATGTTGTTGTTTCCTCCAGAAGAACCCCTGAGTTAAATGGATATCTCGCGGAGGGCAGAGATCTCCTTCTGAGATGATTCCCCCATAATTCCCACCCTCCAGTCTCCTAGATATTCTTCCTAAGCCCTTCCCCTACCCTATTCCCCACCCTATGCCTCCAGGTATCCTAGGGAGTCATCCCCCTGTTGTGTTAAGAATCATACAATTTGAAGTTATTATTTGCTTAGCCATCTAAGATACTGCTTCCCGATGTATTCTAGCTTCCACAGATGAGAGAAACCATTTGGCCCTTGAGTCTCTGAGTGAGACTTAGCATAATTCTTTCCATCTCCATCCATTTGATTTCAAAAGCCATAATATCACCTTCTCTAATGGCTGAGTAGTATTCTATTGTATATATGTACCAAAGTTTTTGTATCCACTCGTCGAGTGAGGGGCATCTGGGTTGGTTCCATAGTCTAGCTATAGTAAATTGAGCTGCTATAAACATTGATGAAGCCACATCACTACAATATGCTGAAAATACCCAGGAGTGGGATAGCTGGTCTCACTGATTTGCCCAGGCTTGCCTTGAACTTACAATCCTCCTGCCTCAGGCTCTGGAGTTGCTGCAATTAGAGGGGTATACCATCACACCTGGTAAAGTGATCCATTTAACAAAAAAAAAAAAAAATTTGGTTAGTGGGGCATGGTGGTACATACCTATGATCCCAGTAACTCAGGAGGCTATGGCAGGAGGAAGGTAAATTTGAGGACAGCCTTAGCAGTTTTGTGAGATCCTGTTTCAAAATAATTTTTTAAAAGGGCTGGGGTTGTTGCTCAGGGGTAAACCGTTCCCAGCTCCCCAGGGTTCTATCCCCAGGACTGCAAAAAAAAAAAATTGGTTTGCACACCTTATTCCTGCTGAACTTCACTGGGTGTCTAGAATTTAAGAAGTGTTCAATGTATTGTTGGGCACAGTGGCACACATTTGTAATGCCTGTTCAGTGACTAGGGAGGTGAAGTTGAGGCAAGAGGATCATGAGTTCAAAGTCAGTCTCAGGGGCTGGAGCAGTGGTTCAGCTGTATTGCGTTTGCCTTGCATGCACAAGGACCCAGGTTCAAACCCCAGCACTACATATACAACTAAGTGTCAGAGAAATAAAGGCCAAATGAAAAAATAAATAAAATTGATTCTCTCTCCCTCTCTACATCTTTCTTTCTATCTTTTTTAAAGAGGCAGACAGTGACAGAGAGAGAGAGAGAGAGAGAATCAATTTTTAGTTTCTCACGTGGCTTTCATTGCTCCAACACTTCATTGTGTACATGTTGCTGGGGTTCGAACCTGCTTCCTTGCACATGCCAGGCAAGTGCTGTAACCACTGAGCCACTGCTCCAGCCCTCTCTCTCTTTCTTAAAAAAAAAAAAAGTCAACCTCACTAACTTAGCCAGGCCCTAAGCAACTTAGCAAGATGGTGTCTCAAAATACAAAGGGTTGGGGATAAAGGCTCCGTGGTTAAGCACACCTGGGTTGTTCAATCCCCAGTATCAAAAGAAAAAAAAAAAACATGAAAGAAAGGAATGTTCAGTATCTTAATCTGGGTGGTGGTTCCCAAAGTTGTATGCATACATAAAAATTCATGAAATGTGCATTTAGGATTAAGCACTTCATTCACTTTATTAGATGGGCTTCAACCTGAATTCAGAAAGCAAAGGAGAAATCCAAGGACAGGGCTGCTGAAAGCAAGAGACTCTGCAACTCTAGGCGTCACAATCTTCCTTCATGACTTAACTCTCAAGCTCATGGTGACCACCTGTCCATCTGACCTAGGTCTCCACCAGGACACAGACTCATTGTGAAGGACCAGGGGAACAAGAGTGCTCTCTGCCTGTACCACTGCCCACCCAGCCCTTTTCTTCTCCCTTTGTCCTTGTCTCCCCCATCTACCATGACCGTTTTCTTCTTTCAACTTTATTCTCAGCTGCCACCCTACCTTAGTCCCGTCTCTATCCCTACTGCTGTGCATTCCAACTCCAAATCAGCAGACACCTGCCACAACTATCTTTACCATTTTGTGGGATCATTGTATCTAGGTGTCCTCTGCTTTTTCATTTTAAAAAATGTATGTTTTTTTCTAATCCAGAAAGTACTTAGGTGACATTGTTGGATTTTTCCTCCAATAAACAGAAGCTATCATAAACTAAATCTTACTTACTGTTTAAATTAAAGCCACAATCTGTTACTTGTTTGATGCATAACATCTGCCCCTGAGAGATGATGAAATTGATTTGAATCCAAATGAGAATGAAATTTTCACTCAACCACAGTATGTGTATTCTGTGGCCCCCATCAGAACAAAGTATAATTCTGGACACAGATATCCAGCACTTGTAACCTACAAGCAACTTGTAACTTTGAATAACTAATTCATTAAGCCAGGTTGTTCATTCCTTTGAGTGTGAGGGCAGGTTGCTGGCCCTCTTCTTAGACCATGCGTTCAATTAACATGTATTGAGCAAATAGCTATTGTTGGCAAATATTGTTGGTTAGTATTCAAAAACCTTCTTCCCTTCTTCCATACTAACAGAACCTTTATTTTATTCTGGGTGGAAGCATGCCTGGGCTCAAAATTTAATCGATATTTATATATATATTCATGACTAGCTAGTTCCACTTTGCCAGAAACTGAATATCCTAATCTTTCTTTTCAACCAGCAGTGCCTGTGGGACCCAGTATAATAGTTTGGATCTGAAACATCCCCCAGAGACCCATGTATTGAAAGTTTGGTCCTCAACTTGGCACTATTAGGAGGTAGTGGAAACACTAAGAGGTGGGGCCTGGTAGGGAGGTTTTAGGTCATTGGGGCGGGCATGTCCTCAATGTGGATTGTGGGATCCTGGGTTCCCCCAATATACATATCCCAACTGTGAGGAGAATGGTTTTGCTATGCCATGTGCTCACACCATAACATGCTGCAACCTCCAACCAAAGGCCTAAAAGCAATGGGTCAAGCTCACCATGAACCAAAACTGTGAACCAAATGAAACTTTTTGTCTCTGCAAGTTGATTAGCCCAAGTATTTGTTACAGTAACAGTGGACTCACACACCAAACTTTATGGTCAAAAAGATGTAAGGAGCCATGCACAGTGGCGCATGCCTGTAATCCCAGCAACTTGGGAGGCCAAGGCAGGAGGATTACGGGTTCAAAACCAGCCTCAGCAAGTTAGTGGGGCCCTAAGCCACTAAGGGATATCCTGTCTCAAAATAAATTATAAAAAAGTGCTGGGGATATGGCTCAGTGGTTAAGCACCCCTTGGGTCAATCCCTAGTACCAAAAAAAGAAAAAAAAGTAAGGGAAGTTTACCAAGGGGTTGCTAAGAAAGCTTTAATTTACTGATAAAACAAATAGATGCAGCAGGCATTGTAAATGTAAAATGCCACATGTGAATGTCAGTATATGAAAGAAAAGAGACAAATAAATAAAATCAGTATGCTTTCTAACATGTCTTTTCTAACAACTACTACTGGTGCAGCAATATTAACCAAAAGCAGACAATAGGAATAATTCAAAATTGAGGCTTGGCATTTGTGACTAGGGAATTTCAACTGCAAATTGAAAGTAGCTCCAAAACAACAAATCTTCCAAACAAGTTTTGGTAGGGAAGCAAATGAACAACAACATTTAATAGAGGAGGGAGTAAAGAGAAGTATCAGGAGATTCAGCCATTCTCAAGATAAAGATGGGTTCAGGGAATGTGATCCAAATCTATGGAAAATAATGAAGATACCTATGGAAGGTAAGGAAATTGTACTGGAGAGAAGAGAAGAAGCTCTGAGTTTGATTCCCTGGAGCCAGAACAGAGCTGCACAATTAAACACACACAGAGGGAACGTTCCTGTGGTTGACTGGAGGGACTATTATGACGAGGAAGTTCTCCCTCGAATGGGCACTGTCCACTGTGGTTTTGAACTTAAGGCTAGTTCCCCATTTATCCCACTAGGGTCCATTTCCATTGGCATTTCTACCTGTTTATCTCCTTCACTACAAGATCGAATATTCTAAAAATTTGTTTCCCAGGTTGCTGGCCCCAAACAACATATAGTTTCATTTAAGAGTTTCTGAGGGACTTTATTGCTAAAAATTTCAGAGCATAATAAAATAACAAGTGTTACTGATATTTATTATTAGTCAATAGAATGAGCCCATTCTGCCTTTATAGCAGTAGTATTGCACATATTAACACATCTCTCTTCGATCTTGATTATGGACTCAGCCTCTACATGCCAACCTGTCCATCTTTTTATTGCTGTCCAGGTTTCTAAATTCCCCTTCCTGCCTTCTTTTCTGTAGCTTTAGCTCCTTCGGTTTGAGTTACAACATTAACACCTAGAGGAGTATTAGCTTATAGATAGACTCTTTCGGAGCAAGCTTCAGACCTGTCCCTCCCAGCTGTTTCTCCTTAATTCACTCAGAATCACTTCTAAGGTCTTAAAATTGAGAGAAGTACAGTGAGTCATCAGTGAGAATGCAGAGGATTTACAGAATAAAAGGGAAGCTAGACACAGACACCATTCCGGTGTCAGCTGAGTGGATACTGATCATGTCAAAAAAGTGGTTGCTAAGGAATTGTGGTGAAGGGACATGTTCTTAATGCAGAGATGCAGGAATAACCCCTTCTCCATCACTGAGTGTGAAATGACCTCAGGTGGTGTGGGTTTGAAGGAAGTGATATCAGAAAGTGGGAACCAAGTAAATCAACCAGTTTTTAGTTGCAATACGCATTAATCAATTCTGGCTAATATATATAGAAAATGAATTTATTAAAAAAATAATTGGTGTATCACATAGTCTAAAACTGGGCTGAGTATCTGACTTAGAAATCACACTCCCAGGAACAATGTTCTCAGTCTCACAGCTCAGGACAGGTCTTAAGTAGACACCAGTGTCTCCACTGAGGGACATTTTTCTTGCTTTGTGCTGTCAATACCACACATTTCAGTCATCACTGCTGGAACGGCCATGGACACTGCCAGGAATGGTCCACAAGGAGACCACCCACCCCTGGAACCACTGTTGCTGTCTCTGGACAATGAATTTACTGCTGCCAGCATTGCTCGACACTAGGGTTCCTTCTGGCCTCTGCTTTCGAGCATCTACACTTTCCGAGGACAAGTTTGGTGCAGATGCATGTGGTTGATGACACCTGCAACAGAAGCCCACGCCCTGAGTTCAAGGGAGGCTGGGAAAATGCCACCCAGTGTTTTTAGCTTCTATAAAGAATGTTGACTAGAAAGAAAAAAAAAAGAATGCTGAGTAGGGGCTGGAGTGTGGCTTGGAGGTTACAGCACTTGCCTGGCATGCACGAGTACACGGGTTCAAACCTCAGCACCCACGTACACAACTAAGTGTCAGAGCAAAAAAAGCCATGTGAAAAACTCAATATAAATTGATTCTCTCTCTCTCTCTCTCTCTCTCTCTCTCTCACTGTCCTCTCTTTAAAAATGTTGACTAAAAAGAAATGTCATCCACACTGTGTGTCAAAAAGAGAGTGTAGAAGACTTGGAAACATCAGTGAGCTGCTGTACATTAACAAGGAGTTCTTTAAGATGGCATGAAATAGAGCCAGACAGCCAGTTCTTCAGCCCTAGGATAGGTGGGGGGTTGAGGTGGCTATGGGAAGGACGAGTTTTTTCTAAGAATATCTATTAAAGATTTGTTCCTAACTAAAGAAAATAAATGTTCATTATAAATAAGAATGCTGAAAATGCGTAAAAGTTCAAAAAATCAAGTAAAAATGACAGTTATTATCATTAGACCCATGTGTTTGTCATTTGTCTGACACTCCTAGGATGAAAGCTCTTTAAAGACAGGGGACATATCTTCAACATCTAGAATGGGGCTTGGCACCTAGCAGAGACTTGGGAAATAAAATGAAAGTAAATATTTGTCTTACATCAGGTTCTCTAAAACAGTCCCAACAGTAAGGGAAGTATGCAAATGGTTTACTATGGAAGTGGAAAAGGAGTGAGGGAGCCTAATCCTGACTGAAGCTCAGTGTACATTCCCACTCAGAGCTAATGTCACCCGAAAGCAAATGAGCATTCACACTCCTGGCCCAGTCAGCATTGGGGAAGCAAACTCCTGTCTCTCTGCTCCACAGTTCAAGAGAAACATTCTAAAGAAAGAAACAAATACCAGCCATTAGCAACAATTCTATGAAAACTGGTAAGTGAGACCCAAGTTCCCATATAATAATGAATGAAGGAAGGAAGGGAAGAAGGGAAGGAAGGAGAGAAGAAAGGAGGAAGGAAGAGGCTAAAGTATTTATGGTTTTGATAGTGGGAACTGTCACACTAATGAAGGTAGTGAGAAAAGTATCAGTTTGACAGCAGGTGCAACTCTGTACCCTCCTATCAGTGGGACCTCACTGGAATAACCTTACTTCTTGTCTTTGCTATAGAAAGAGATTGGAACTGACTAATTTTGGACCACTCAATATTTCTGCTGGGGAGAGACTAGCCTGGGACAACTAGCAGAGCCTGCCATGAGCTCAAATTCTTAAACACACACACTATCAATTAGAAATACATTTGGATTATAGATTCTAGCCAAGGAAACAGGTCAGCTGCATGGTGTGGGGGGGGGGGGGGGGGGGAATTTCAAACTACAACCCTTTCCTTAAATCTTGACATGCCTCCTTAAGAAAGTATATTAGAGCTGGGCACGGTGGTACACAACAATCCCAGTGACTCTGGAGGCAGAGGCAGGAAGATCACAAATTGGAGGCAAACCTCAACAATTTAGCAAGTCTCTATCTCAAAATAAAAAGAACTGGGGATGTAACTCAGTGGTAAAGCACCCCCAAGTGCAATCCCTAGTTCACCATGCACCCCATCCTTACTCTAATGGCCAAGAAGTTTCTCCTTTATAATTCTAATTCCCCTTGATATAACCAGACTCTAGAGACTGCGTTCTATGTGTGAGAAGTGGGCATCTGTCATATTAAAAGCCTCTGGGTATTTCTGGGGCAGAGCCAGGGTCAGATCTGTGCTGAGTCTTCCGTCCACTTCTGCCAAGGGTGGACTATTTCAATAACATACTCAGAATTTCTACCTTTTCACACTAAGCAAAAATACCAAAGGAAGGAGAGGATTTCTCTTCAACTTTTATTTTTAAAGAAAGAGGGGACAGTGAGAGACAAGAGAGAGAAAGAGAGAGAGAGAGAAGCAATCTTTAGTTTTTCATATGAGTTTCATTCCTAGGATACTTTGTTATGTATGTGGTGCTGGGGTTTGAACTCACATACTTGTGCATGCCAGGCAAGTGCCATAACCACCAAGCCACCACTTCAGCCCCTCCCTTTGACTTTTAATTATAAAAAAATTTAATTATATAGAAAGTTGGAAGAACGGCTATCATAATCACACATATGCTTTTGGGCTAGATTCAGTAATTGCTAACATTTTGTATGTCACCATATTTGCTTTATTTACGTACACACACACATGGGCTTATATATAGAAAGATCAATATATGCACATATATATTGCTGAACCATTTGAAATAATTTGCAGACAGTGTAATGCTTCTTCACTCCAGAATAGTTCAGCATTAATCTCCTAAAAATAAGAACCTCCTATATGATCATAATGCCAGTATAACACTATATTTGACTGGGTCCAGTTAGGAGGCAGAAACAACAGTTATTTAAAGGTAGGGTATTAGATGAAGAATTATTAAGATAGAAGAGGAGGGCATCTATAAAGATGTAAAGAGGACTCTAATGAGTACACTAGAGCTGAGGGAGCCTCTCCAAGGAAGGAACAACTTGGAAAAGAGGTTCCAAGATAGTGGTGTTCAGATCTTATGGAACCAATGGCTGGTGGAGAAGTTGAGTGGGTTTCTCAGTCTATTCCACAGTCACCAGGCAAGCAGCAAAAAACCCTCAGGGGGCTCCAAGAGCCAAGATTGAATGGCATGTAGTGCAAAGAAGGTGAGAAATCCTTTGCAGGCACCAGTCCTGGAGCAAACAGTGTCACAGTGGTCACTAGGTATGGACTGGGCCTGCAAGGTCAGCAAGAGATTTTACCCTCTGGGCATGCAGCTGAGGCAGTGTACCACTAGATGTCCCCAGACTCCCATGCACTACCCACCAGCAAGCCACCTGAAGAGAAAAGAAAAACAAGCCCCCAAAACTAGAAGTCACCTTCTTCCTGCCATGTCCCTCTTGCTCCCTCTATTGACAAAGTTTAGCATTGCGCTTGCTGTGGAAGTGAAATGCTTGCAGAGTCCAGTTCCACTAACGCAAAGCAACACAGAAGCATGACTTGAAATGGAGGCAATAAGTTGATAATTGAGGCACACAACAAAATTAAATAATAACTCTGTGTTAATGGCTGATCTCAGCCAATATTCGAAAATCGTCTGTTGTCTCAAAGATATCTTGCGTACTTTTGTGACTTTTTTCAAAACCAAGATCCAAAGTTACATTTTCTTTTGATTTAGAGCAGTCCTTCTCAATGGTTTTATCTTACTGACGTTGATCTTACAAGAAATTAAGTCAGTTTCTTTATATATTGAGTTACTTTCTAAATTTGCCTGATTGTCTCTTACCGTGGTATTTGTTTTCTGTTCCCTGAATTCTTTGTGAACTGAAAGTTGGATCTAAAGGTGTGATTAGAATCAGGTGAAAGGTGTTTAATAAGAATACTTCATGAAAAATTCTAACAACAACAAATGCTGGAGGGGCTGTGGGAAAAGAGGAACACTGTTACACCGCTGGTGGGACTGCAAACTGGTTTAGCCAGTATGGAAAGCAGTGTGGAGAATCCTCAAAAAATTAAGGATGGAACCACCTTATGACCCAGCTATCCCACTCTGGGGTATTTTCCCAAAAGAGTTAGAATCAGCATATTATAGTGATCTGGCTTCATCAATGTTCACAGCAGCTCAATTTACTATAGCTAGACTATGGAACCAACCCAGATGTCCCTCACTCGACAAGTGGATACAAAAACTTTGGTACATAGATACAATGGAATACTACTCGGCCATAAGAGAAGACAATATTATGGCTTTGAAATCAAATGGATGGAGATGGAAAGAATTATGCTAAGTGAAGTATCCCAATCTCAGAGACTCAAGGGCCGAATGGTTTCTCTCATCTGTGGAAGCTAGAATACATCAGGAAGCAGTATGTTACATGGCTAAGCTAATAATAACTTCAAATTGTATGATTCTCAACGCAAAAGGGAAATGACTCCCTAGGATCCTTGGAGGTGTGTGGGGGGGGACAGGGGGGTAGGGTGTAGGAAGAACACCTAGGAGACTGAAGGGTGGGAATTTGGGGGAATCATCTCAGAAGGAGATCTCTGCTCTCCACGAGATATCCATTTAACTCAGGAGTTCTTCTAGGAGAAACAGCAACATGGGGAACCCAAGCTGGGCATCCATGATATGACATTAGCCCTGGATAACTAAGTATATATACATTGGTTCTTGAATGTTTGATAATGTTTCCCCCTCAATT
>PVKS010037342.1:0-18725 GCA_004027875.1 Aplodontia rufa | reverse complement strand
GTATACCTTTCTCCCTTAATAACTTTTAGTTGGGATAGAGATTGAGTACACCAATAAAGAGCTTTATTGAAATATTTTGTATATTCGACATGAACTACAGGCTTATGCTTGCCTTGTTACAACAATTTCACAGAGAAGTCATTGTCTTAGCGCAATAATAATTTTTTTGTTTTTGTTATAGAGTCAAATAAAAGAAAACTGGCTTTTATACATTTAAAGAAATCTCTGTGCAAGCAATTCCCCTTCAGGGAAAAAGAGTGAGAGTAAGAAAGTCCAACTGGAAAAGTCAAATGGAATGCTATGCTATGGTTGCAGAAAAGCAAGAATGAATTCCTAGCAACAGAGGATGCCCAGTTTCCTCAGCTCATCTGGATCTTACAGGCCAAGCTTGCTGAGGTGGCCCCAGCAGAAAAGTCAAAGTATGGGGCTGGAGCAGTGGATCAGTGGTTAGTGTTTGCCTGGCATGTGCTAGGATCTGGGTTCAAACCCCAGCACCACGTACACAACTGACTGTCGGAGAAACAAAGGCCAGATGGAAAAATAAGTAAAATTGGTTCTCTCTCCCTCTTCCTAGCTCTCTCTTTCTCTCACTCTCTCTTAAAAAGAAAAGAAAGAAAGAAAAAGAAAAAAAGAGAAAATTCAAAGTCCTTCTGCTGTGTCTACTCATTTAATATTCTTCTACCAGTGAAGATTGAATTTTACGTTTTCAGGTCTTCCCTCTCCATCCAAACATGGACTGTGGTTCAAATGCACACACTTCAGCCACAGCTTCATTTTTTAACATGGTTGCAAAGGCTCAGAACAGATTTTTTAGTTGCTGTTATATTTCTGTTAAGCCCCACTACACACCTGGGTTCTCTTTCAGTTCCTTATTTTCCCTCTAGCTGGTGTTGACTGATTTGAGTAACAAAGGTGACTAGACCTGGAGTCCAGCAGGATGGTTTTCCTAACAAAAGAGCTTTAGGGGCTTCAAGGAAATCTTGAGCAATCATGGGCAGTACCATCCAGACAGCTCTGGGGAGAGCTGGACCTGCAACGGGTGGAGTGGCCTATTAGGACTAGATCAATGACTCCCTGTCTTAGTTCTTTGGCTGGTAAGAATAGCTTTGGTTTGTTATTTGGCCTATTTTTACCTATTAACTAATTCATTCACTCATATATTCAACAAATGTTTATTGAGAGCCTAGTGTGTACTTCCTGTACTACTTTTTGTATCAAGAAAGAACCAAGAGGATAGCCAAGGTCTCTGCACTTCCTGAGCTTTTTTTGTTCAAGTAAGGGAGATAAATATAAACAACTAAGCAGAAAATGAATAATGAAATGTCAAAAAGGAACAAGTGCTATGAAAGGAAAGGAAAAGCAGAGGGTAAGTGGGTGAAGAGATAGTGTTACGTTTTGACTGTTTTATACAGGGTGGTCAAAGACAGCATCTCCAAGAGGGTAGTGGCCAAACAGAGAAATAAATAAAGAGGAGAGCAATATAAACACTTGAAGGAAAGAGCATTCTAGAAAGAACCATAACATGAAGGACTTAAGCAAGACTGAGCTTAGAATGCAGGAGAAGACTATGAAGGCCAGTGTGGCTAACGCAAAAAAGAAAAAAAAAAAAGCCAGACAGGAAGTGAAAGAAAAGGAGGCTAGAGAAGGCTGCAGGGTGCAGGTGGTTTAGAGTCCCAGAGGCCATGGTAAGGGGCTTGGCTTTTGTGAGTCTGGAGCAAAGCAGTAACATCTACTTCAGATTGAATAAAACCAGTTTAACTGTTAGCTGGAGAGCAGGAAGTTGAGGACAGCAAGAATGGAAGACGGAGTAGCTCATATTATAGCATGATCAGAATCAGAAAGATTAATTGCAGACAATTTCATATTTCAGGCAATGTTGGTCTCAGACTGGGGGACAGCAGGGAAAGTGGTAATAAGTGATTGGACTGAGAGTGTTCAAGGTATTTCAGGTATTTCCCAACCTGTCCGCAGTAATATTAGGGCCGGGTAACTAGTTCCAACCAATGTTAGAACTGATACGTGTCACATCCACAGCAGTTAGGGACATAGTATGGGTCAAAAAATAGACTAGGATTTCCAAACCCATATTGAGCAAATTTTTTTTATATTAAACTGTAAGATTTAAAATTTGTTTTAGTTAGCTTTGTCATTGCTGTGACCAAAAAGTCTGACAAGAGTCATTTAGAGGAGGAAAGTTTATTTTTGCCTCATGGTTTCAGAGATTCAGTCCCTGGTTGGCTGATCTACACCTCTGTGCCTGAGGTGAGACAGAATATCATGGCAGAGGAAAGGAGCTCAGGACATGGCAACAGAAAGCAGAGAGAGCTCTATTCAGCAGGGACAAAATATAAACCCCAAAATATAAACTCCAATGACCTACCTCCTCCAGCCACAAACTACCTGCCATTGCTTACCACACCGTCCATATCGGCGGACTGATATACTGATTAGGTCACACCTCTCAGAATGTCATCATTTCAGCTCTGAAAATTCTTGAAGTGTCTCACACATGAGCTTTTTAGAGCCACCTCATATTTAAACTGAAACAAAGTGTTTATTCTGACCTCTAGCATTGCTTATCCTTGAAAGACATAGTACACTTTTTGAAGGTGAATCTATTAGAACTGCTAAAGATAAGAGATAAAGAAGAGATAAGAGAAAAAGAAGATGCAAGCTGATTCCATGCGATTTCCTCAGATTATTATGGTCAAGCATGGCCCTTTTATGCAGCTGAAGAACAATGGGGAGTAGCATCAGGTCTGATAGGCATAAGTTTTCATTGCTCATTAAATATCCAAGAGAATTGGCAAGGAAAATAACTAACTACACACACTGGATTTCAAAGGAGGGTCAGGCTGGCAATCCAGATTTGGTAGTCATTCTTCAGATTAGAACCGAAGGTTAAGGAACTAGATAAGATCATCCAGGAAAATATTGTAGCAGAGAAGTATATTTTTAATATAATGAGGGAATAAGAGTCAAATTATTGAGGTCTTTGGTTTTTGAAAGGGGAACAGAGAAGTCTCCAACATATTTCCCAGTATCTAGAAGGTTATATGCATGTACAGGTTTATGTCCATGCATGGGAGAGATGTGAGAAGGCCTGAAGCATCCACCTGTGGGTGACCTTGAAGTAAGCGAGGTATTAGGCAGAGTTGTAAACTGCCTGACTGATGTTGAAGATTGCCCCAAGACATACATACAGAAGTCCTCTGCAAACACTGGGAAGCTCATTGGTTCATTTATCAGGCAGAAATAGGATTTGCTTTTATTGACAGAAGATCCAATTAAAATCACACAAATAAAAGGGAACCCCCCCTAAATATCTAGATTAAAAATAGAGATAAAAGTTCATTCCTATCCTATGTACTGAAGGCTAGAGATAAATATGTCAGGACTGAGATTACATCTCTGGACATCAGGTCCAGGCTTCTAGTTTTCCATATAAGATACCCAAGTTATCCTGTGTATTCTGGGCTTGCTAGATTAAAGCTCTTATATTGCCATTTCAAGGACAGGATGAACTAATGGATGAATAAGAAAGGAACAAATTGCACAGACCAGTTATCTTTTAAGGAGGATTCCTAGAAGTCATGTGTATTCATCTTTTTTCTCATTTTTTTAAGAGAGAGGGACAGTCAGGGGTTGGGAAGAGAGAGTGAATCAATTTTATTTCGTTTTTCATGTGGCTTTTGTTGCTCTGAGACTTTGTTCTGTACTTGGTGCTGGGGTTTGAACTTGTGCATGCCTGGCAAGCTCCTTAACCGCTGAGTCAGCACTCCAGCCTCCACGTACCCATCTTTTTTTTTTTTTTCCCAGGGCTGAGGACCGAACTCGGGGCCTTGCGTGTGCTAGGCAAACGCTCTGCCACTGAGCTAAATCCCCAACCCCCATGTGCCCATCTTTATTTTTTTTTGTACTGAAAGATTTTTTTAATGTAGTGTCTTAAGATGTAAATAGCATACCATGAAATTTACTCTTTTAAATCATACAAGTTGGAAACTTTCGGTACATTCATAAAATTGTACAACTGTAATCACCATCCAAATTTAGATTTTCAACTCCCACTCAAAAGAAAAAAAATCCCTGTATCCATTAGCCATCACCACTACCATGTACCCATCTTGAACAGAGCAAACTCACATGGCTGCCAGGGTGGCTGAGAAGTGTCGGTTTTATTATGCTCAGCTTAAATTTGAGGATAATAAGAAGAAGGAAATGAAAGATATTTGGGTGAGCAACTGGCATTTTGTACCATTATGTAATTGTATATATGGGAGAGTGAAGAGATAGTGAAATCTCCATTAAAATTAATTGGCATAGGGCAAAGATAGAGACTACACACAGGGATGGCCATACAAGAATATAATAGCAACGATATTCCAGAATCCAAACAAACCCTACACTGAAAACAAAATCCTATGCCCTTATTTAAAAAAAAAACAACTTTATTTTAAGAGCTTGTTAAAGATATCCTTTTGCATCCAGTAATCAGTGTTCTTTAAGTAAGGGAGTTGAGATATTCAGCAAAGTCCTGCTGACCTTTCCAGTCCCTCAAAGCCTAAGAGACCATCAGAGGGATTGTCATGGACTTTCATAGCTTTTCCAGGTTGCTTTGGAGATGGGCAAGGGATATTAGGGACCATTTGATCCAGCTCTTGTTTGTATTGTTTCATTTTTAGATGCATTTGATGAACAAATTCCCTTTAAGCAGAAGAGTGAGTGATAAGGGAGCGTATTAAGTTTAAAATGGCAATTTTGATAATTTCAAACAAAAGGAATCCAGTACTTGGATAATTCATGGTAATAGCAGGCAAAGTCAGATATAAAAGGGAAAAAAATGCTATTTTTACCTCCGACAAGTTTAGCTCATTCTATAAAAAAGTATTTATATTTCACATACTACTACTTAACATGATGCAAAAAGTATTTGAAGACTAAATAAAACTGAAAAAATTTAGTCTAGTATACTCTTGCAGATTAATAATGCCTGCAATATGTTCAAGGCTCAGAGATATTCACATTAAAGAAAGCTAACTTTGTAAAAACTAGTGCTTACAGTTGTTTCACCGAAAGATTTTTTTTTTTCAGCAAACATGAAATGCTGCTATTCCTCAAAATATAGTTTGGGAAACAGTGCCATAGAGTCAATAGTCGTAAAATTACTCTGTCAAAATTCTAAAAAGTTTTCTAACCATTTACTCTCAGAAAGTTTCCAACTGTTCACTACAGAAAGTTCTGTAGTTATTTTACTGCAGGCGGGTAAGTAACAGATGGTGGACTGGCACCAGGCCACCAAGCATGCATTAGTACCACCTCCACACAGCACGACCCCTTCTCTCATGTCCTACCTAAGATGGGCGAGCTCATCTCTTACCTGCCCTTGCCTTAGAATGCATGTTTTGCTGTTTCTCGTGACCAAAAGGCCAACACGGTGTCATTGGGTTTAGGTTTAATTCAAAGAAGCCAAAATGAGGGGATCTCAAGCTGGACTTTTATAAGTTGTTCCATTTAATATAAGAGATAGAATCCTCTCTGCCTGGAAACTCGGCTTAGCTTCACCTATTGGCCTTTTTAATATTCCTTGTAATTGTTGATAGATTTAGAGGTCACTGGGACCTAAACAAAACAAAAAACAAAACAAAATAAATAAATAAATAAAAGCCAGGCAGCTTCATCCTGGGATCAGAGTCCATCCTGACATCACTGTGGACTACCTCTTTGGAATATAAAAGTAACAACTTTATGCACTTAGGAAACTGGATATTGAAGGTTGATCACCATTCTGGAGAAAGAGGCTGGGCATGAGGATGAAAAGACATTCAAAATGCCAAAGTTGAAGCAGAAAAAATTTGTCAGCAGTGAAGTTATTCAGTCCTGGGGCTTCTCCAGATATCAGGAGAGGGTGAATTAGAGAGAGAGAGAGAGGGAAAACACATACACACTCACACACACACACACGTGTGAGTGTGTACGTGTGTATCATTTCATCTTCTGATTATATATATATAGGATTTTATCTTCTGAACCATGAATAAGTAACAAGTGGAAAACTGCTCTGAGATAGCACAAGTAACAAATGGTTTGATATAGTACTAGTTATTTATAAAATCGAGGCATAGCTGTTATCAGAAGGGAGTGGAAAGTGATCTGCTTCCCTTAGAGATTCAGCATCCCCATGTGTTGGCAGACTCCCCTGCCTCTGTCTCTACTGGCCAGGACTGACAAACTGTCTCCCACCACTAAGAAGAGGTGAGAAAACAAGCCCTAAGCCTCACACCAAAACACAACAGTGGAGCATTCAGATGGAGAGAGTCATATGCTTGGAGGGAATAAGTGTCTCCACTCCATGAAGTTTTCTTCCACATGGGGAGAAGTCCAATAGTGGAATGCACCTCGTCCTGCTCCAAACTCTCATTCATTTCTCCCCAAGGGAGATATAGTTGGTGAGTTGGGGATGAGGAATTGAACTTGTGTAGTTCTTCTCTTTCTACTTTGGAATATGCTTGCAGAGAGTTTGTGTCCTGAACTATACTGAACCACACAGTAAGGGTCCTATACCCTTATGGGGTGAACTGAGATTGTCCAAGCTTGTTTGTGCTTAGGTGAGGGGTGATTGCTTAATTGGGAGTTCAGTGCTAGGAAGTCTACTGCTGCTGCAGTTCTAAGGGTGTGTGTGTGTGTGTGTGTGTGTGTGTGTGTGTGTGTGTTTATCACAGTTTGTTCAGAATTCAGGATGGGGAAGAGGGAGTGTTACCATTGACCCTTTCAAGTCCCCAAATAAGTCATTATTATTTTTATTATTTGCCTTCCTTCTTATGGAGGAAGGGTCTCATAATTTAAGCAACCAATGTTTATGAAGACATTTCTGAATTCTGTAATATACTAATGTAAAGAATTAATAGTGCTGCTGATGGCGGTGATGATAACTAGAAACTGAGATGTGGACTTCTCATCCTGGTCCCTATACCCATCACCAATTCCTTACTTCCTTTTGATGTTCTCCACACCCTCTGTAGCAGCTAACATGTCAGGTAGAGGGTCCTTGTCCTTAAAATGAGTCATTTTAACTTGATTATCACTATACAGTTCAAGTGCTCTTTAATTTTTATTTCTAGGACATACAGAGTGCAGATCCTGAGAACACATTTTGGGAGCATATACCAACAATATCTGGGACTGTGAAGTTGGTGAAACTATTTCTAACAATTTAGGTTTTTAGGAAAATAATAAGTGGGAAGCTGCTGGAAATTTTATTTGAGTTCCTAAGAGTTCCCAAACATTCTTGCTCTGACAATGTGAATCAAAACAAATGCTTCTATATCTTAAACATGTCCTTGTATGCTGAACATTTTCCTTTCTTTAGAAGAAAAGATAGCTTTGAGTGTGAAGCTGTACTTAAATAGCGCTTGAAAGAACAAACATTTTATTTGGAAATTCTTTTTAAAGCAATGAAATAGATGTTTCGTGCCTAAATTTCTCAACCTTTAAAATAGTGGAGAGAAAAAACTAGAAATAGTATTATAATATTCCTTTCCCCACAAGGCTGTTTGGAAAGTTAATGAATTAGTACTTGAATTAGTGCTTATGAAGTGCCTGGCTGGAAGGACGTGAAGAATATCAAACACCATCTCTACTACTCCCTTCCCAATGTTCATTTGCCTCTAATAAAAGCCCGAGCCCCTGGCACCGTCTTTTGTACTCTTGTCTTTGGAGAAAATCGCCTACACATTTCCTTTGTCCTGGTGATAAATCTTAATTAATAATTCATCCATTATACTATTGGAGACACAGTGCCAAGGATGCACTGCCCCAAGCGTTGGCAGCCTCAGCCCCGTTCTGTCTGGCTGTGACGCCTGCTGTTTGTTTGCTGTGTAGAGTCGTGTCCATGGCAAAGACCCATGAGCCCTGATCAAGAAGCGAAAAGCCCACTTTTGGCTGATCAGATCATAGCTTTGTGGGACCCATTTGGCATGTCATGTGCAGATGAGCACCACTAGGGGAGTCAACAGACTACAGAGGGTAAGGAGGAGGCAAAGGATTAGTGGAAGGCTGAGACCTCAGCCAGACCCTCAGGTTTAGGGAGCAAACACATTTTTTGACTCATCTCTGGTTTGTGGTGGACTTCTTATACTTGTGCCATCTCTGAGCCCATCACAAGTGTCCCTTCCTCAGGAGAAACTCACATAACAAATTTCAAACTGAAGGTACTGATGAGTGCCCTCCTAGAATTCATAAAATGTGGGCAATCCCAGGAAGTCATCATGACCCTCTGCTGCCACCGTGACCGTGCATCCACTCTACTGTACCTTTGGCTATGAGCAAATGTTTGCTACTAGGCAAGGATTAACAAAAGGATGTGCTAAGATAACCTGAAAAGAGACGCTGTCATGAGCTGAATAAACCATCCATTAATCTAGGAACTCAATGGGCAACACAGAAATGACTGGATTCATCTCCCATATTTGCAACACGATGTGACTCTAATGATCTATGAGGGCGAGTTCACATCCAGAGGTTCTTTACTGTTGTGGTCCTCATCATGAGTTGGTAGTAGTTATGATGTATTCCTTTAAAAGCAGAAAAATGTGCTGATGAGCCTTGGCACTGATTTACAAATGTGTTATTTCAGATTACAATCAGAGGATTTTCAGGTCTGTGGGAGATCATTCAGTTCAATCTCCTTAGTTTATAGATGAGAAAACAAAAGCCTAGAGAATTGCTTAGCCAGAATTGCATGTTTGCTGGTGCCATAGCTGACCATGGCAAGGGGGTCTCCCCCCTCTAAATCTCAAGGGATGAGTCTAAGAGGCAACGTTTTTGGTATCTATAACATGATCAAATGATGAAAGTTAGCAGAATTGCGTTGTATTTCCACTTTCAGCAAGTTTGTGTGTGGTTTATTTTGAGCTCATCCCGCTTTTCTTGCATTTTAGGTCAAGTTGTAAAAGAAATTCTCAAATCAAGATCGACCACATTTGCAACACGATGTGAAGTCATCCCGTTCCTTACCCACTATTACACAAATGCTCAGACAATATTACAGAACTCAGAGCTGAGTTCCCTGTCCCACATGGCAGTCAGCCACGAGGAATGTGGGTGAGGGCTAAAAAATGTCAGGGCCCCACCCTAACAGTGAGTGTGGGGCGTTGTGGTTGGACGATGCAGTAAAGTTTGATGGTTCTGAGCACAAGCCCGGGACAAGATATCAAATCTCTCTACTGCCAGTTCTACAGCCATAATGTTGGAAAAATCGCTGAATATCTTCAAAGCCCAATTTCACGCAGTATGGGCTTATTTTGTTTTTTAAGAGAGCGAGGGACAGTGAGAGAGAGAAAGAAAGAGAGAATCAATTTTAGTCAGTTTTTGTTAGTTAGTTAGTTTTTCAGAACCTGGGTCCTCACGCATGCCAGACAAGTACCTTAACTGCTGAGCCACTGCTCTAGTCCCTGCATGGGTCTATTATGAAAATAAATTGAAATCTAAGTCTGCATCTAGCAATCAGTAAACTCTCCTGTGGATGTTATGGTGGTGGTAGTTTTTTTTTATTTTAAGAGAGAAGCACTTTTATTTATTTTTTCACGTGGCTTTCGTTGCTCTGACACTTTGTTGTTTACGTGGTGCTGGGGTTTGAACTTATGTCCTCGTGCTTGCCAGGCAAGCACTGTAAACACCACTGAGCAACCACTTCAGCCCCAGTAGTTGGTTTTTAATAATGGAAGTGTCTCAAGTTTTGTGTTCTTTCTCATTGCTCTGCCTATATCCTGTCCCACCATGCTCTAGTTTGCCTACGCACCCAACTAGGTAACATTCACTCTTAAAATCAGCATTGATGTAGTGTTGTAATTATGAGTAAACCAACAGAGTTTAAATCTTGGCTATGCCTGTTAGTAGCTGTGAGACTTTAGACAATTTATTTAACTTCCCTTGTGCTTCAGTTTCCATATTTGAAAATGAGAATGATAATAAAACCTATATCATACAATTGCATAGGATCAGATCAATTAGCACACATTGAACTTTGGGGACATGCTTGATATTAAGTACTCTCCTCCCAATAATTCTTAGCTAATTCTAATTTTCTAACACTTTCTGAAACACCAAATATGTGCTTCCTCCAGCACATGCTTCTGTCCCTCTCAGGTCCTTATCATTGACCACCATGTACCAAGGACACATGTCCAAGAGTCACGGCAAAGGTCAGGAAAGAAGGCAGAGAGAAAACAGAAGATACAGTCCCAGACCCCGCAGTGCACAGAAGTTGGGGGACAGGCAGAGTCAGGACTCAGTCTGAGCCTGCACTCAGGATACAGGATCAGGCAACATCTAGAAAAGAAAAGAGGTTTCAGGCAAGCACTCAAGGGGACGAGACGGAAGGAGCTATGGTAGGAAGAGCATCTAAAAACCTTGAAACTAAGGCAAGGCTACCCAAGAAGGAAACCCATTTTAGACAAGTTCTATTTTTAGAGATTTTCGTGGGCCAGGCTCAAAGAAGCAGTTGTACGATCCCAAGCAAGAGATGGATTTATTCATCCTCCCCCTGGCCCCGCTCAGAAAATAGTTGTGAGGGTTTTCTATGTGCTGGACACTGTTGTAGGTACTAGAGATTTAGCAGTGATTCAAATAGACAAAACTATACGTCACATGGATTTTATATTCCAATGAATGTCTTAGCAAGATTCATCAGGTGCAGGATGAGTTGCCAAGGATAGACCTGATTTAGAGCTCATGCCAAAGAAGAAAGACAGTGAATTATGAGCATTTGGCTTCCCTTCAGCTTCACCCCATTTGGTGCATTCTGTCCAACTAAAAAATCAGCACTGGAATGGAGTATTATTTTAAATGCTATCTTGGATCCTTTCGAATTTACATACACAATAAATAATTATCCAGGTGTGGTGGCGCACACCTGTGATCCTAGCCACTCAGAAGACTTGAGGCAGGAGGATCCCAAGTTTGAGGTCAACCTTAGCAACTTTGTGAGACCCTGTCCCAAAATAAAAATTAAAAAGGGCTGGTGATGTAGTTTGGTAGTAAAGCGTTCCTGGGTTCAATCCCCACTACCAAAATAAATAAACAAACAAACAATTTACTTGCAAATGTTGGTACTTAATCATCAGTGACAAAATTTTGTCTTCCCAACCCATGTCTTATCACTGGCCTCTTCCTGCCAGGGATTAGCCTGGGTACAATGTTGTAGTCTCTCTGGCAGCTTCTGGCAGATTAAGGACCTACTCAAGATAAGCCAGGTTGGTGAAAAAAATGCATTTAGCTCTGGGGTCAGTTGAAGACCCTGTAGAGTTGTGGGGACAGCTATCTCTTCTCTCCTACCTGGTTAGTAACCACAGAACTCATTTCAAGTACCTTTTCCCAATGGCCAGTGCTGTTGAGTGAGAGACGTGAGATAGAGCGGTGCTCAGGTGCTGACCGAGCAGTTTGCTACCTAAATTTGGGGCTGCCTCCTCAGTCTTCTGATGACAGTGCTGTCCCCATCTGACCGCTGGCTCCCCAGAATCTCCAAATGATAGTGTCACGCTTTTCTGGTCTTTTGCAGAGTTGGTGGGAATTTTTGTTGTTTTTCAGTTACTATGGAAACCACTTCCACAAATAAATATTTAGATAAGGATGAGGAGCGAACCCCCCCCTTAAGACTGTGTGTATTTTATTTAATGCTGAAACTATTTACATACAGCACAAACTACAACTTAACTGGCAATGGCCAACCCTGTTCTGAAGGAATGCTCTTTCTTTCTGACCATGGGTGTCCCTTTATCATCCACTTTGATTCTCAAATTCTCCTTCCTTCTTTTCTCCTTTTCAGTTCTATCTTCTTTTTCTCTGCATTTTTTTCTCCTTACATTTTCTCTCCCCATTTGACGTCTTGGCATCTTCTCCACATCCTTATGTCTATCTCCTCTTCCTCCCCCCTGCACTTTGTCTTCTTTTCTTTCATTGCAAAAAAAGACTATTCAGATAACTAAATCTGTAACTGGTTTTGATCCATTCTGTTTGTTGAGACTATGAATGACAGAAGATACTGTCCCTTGGCCACCTGTCACAGGTTAGGCCTGGGGCCAAGACCCACTTCCGGTGTTTGCTGGAGAGATGCTGGGAAGTCCTCCTGACAACTGCACAGATGGTGGGTGATGGAGTCCGGATGCCGAGACTTAGGGCAGGTCAAAACAATGAGCACTCAAGCGTAAACTGTGCTAATTGCCGGGGACAAAGGGAGAGTCAGGCCCCAGCGGAGTGAGTCCATGTTAGGGTGGTGTACTGTGTGTGAGCAAGGGGTGCTCTGCATTGCTCACAGATCAATACCGAGGGTCCTGGCTCAAGCTTCAACGCTGCCATGCTTTGAATTCTCATTTTGTTGATGTAGAAGTTGGGGCTCTGTCTTTCCACCCCAGCATATAAAAGTTTATTTTGGTTGTTTATAGATACTTCCCTAACGGGGAAGATGTTTCTCTTGGATGACAGCATATTTAAAGCATTATAGAAAGATACACAGACAAACACAGACCGAGAAAGAAACCTGGAGGCCTCCTCCACACCCTTCGTCCCTGCCACAGCACCGTGTCTTCAGAAATGGTCTCTGGTTGATGTTTTTCTAGTAACCATGGCCTGGGGTTCCTTTATGGCTTTATCACTCAAGTGAAAATTCCTATGTGCTCTAGTTAAATCTTATGCATTTTTTAAAAAAAACTTGATTTGTCTTTTAAACACCTATGCTTCATTGCAGCATATTATACATATACACAACATAATTTGATCAATTTCATTCCACAGTACGTTCCCTTACACTCTTCTTCTCACTCCCCTGGTCTTTTTCCTTAACTCTACTAGTTTTACTTTTATTTTCATGAAATATCTTTTTTTTTTCTCCTTCTCTCTCTCTTTCTTAATTATACATATGAGTGAAAATGTATGTCCCTTGACTTTCTGAGTCTGGTTTATTTTACTTAATATGATACTCTCTAGTTCTATCCTTTTTTCCACAAATGACATAATTTTGTTCTTCTTTAGGACCGAATGAATAGGATTCCTTTGTGTGTATATACCGCATTTCCTTTACATACTTCTCTGTTGTTGGACACCTAGTCTGTTTCCATAGCTTTGCGATTATGAATTATGCTGCTATCAACATGGATATCTATGTAGCACTATAATATGCTGACGTCAGTTCTTTTGGATAAACACTGAGGGGTGATATAACTGGTACATATGGTGGCTCCATTCCTACTCTTTTGAGGAATCTCCACTGTGATTTCCACAGTGACTTTACTAATCTACATCCTCACTCAACAAGGGGTAAAGATACTCTTCCCCTATCTTTTCCAATCAGCATTTATTGTTATTTATATTCTTGATGATTGCCACTCTGACTATTGTGAGACAAAATCTGTGTAGTTTTGATTTGAATTTCACTGATGGCTAAAGTTGTTGAACATTTTTTTCATTTAACTGTTGGCCTTTGTACATCTTTTGAAAAGTATTTAGTACACTTATCAATTATTGATTGGGTTACTGAGGTTTTTGGGGTGTTAAGTTTTTTAGTTCTTTATATACATACATACAACCATTTTTCTAACAGAGGATTAATATCACACACACATATCTATCTATCTATGTATATATATATATATATATAAATATATATATATATATATAAATATCCAATATTTCTGTTAGAAGAATAGCTGGGATTTTTGTTTGTTATTTTTGGTTTTACTTAGGGTGTCATTACATTGCCCGGACTGACTTTGAACTTCTGATCCTTCTCTCAGCCTCCCAAGTCTCTGAGGCAACAGGTACACATTTCAGTACTTGGATAAGATTCTGTTTGTTGTTAATTTTTCTTTCCTTATTTCTGGTTTAGTTTCCTTTTGCTTTCACTTTTACATGTGGAAGCTTAGATCATTGCTCTGAATCTTTTTTTTTTTTTAAACAGGTGATGGTAGAGCTCCTCTCAGAGACTCTCTCATGCTTTGTGGTCTCCAAGAATTCCTTTTGTTCATTATCTTGCTGTAATTAAAGTACCTGCAGCCCAGACTGTCTCATAAGAGGTGGGAAATGCTCCCTCCCCAGCGTTATCCAAAGGCTGTGCTTTGGTGAGTGAGACTGAGAACTCACTCCCCTCGCCCATGCTGAGAAAGTTCTGGGGATTGAGCCTGGTATTTGGCTGTATGTTTGGTTCTAGCCACCCACTCTCCCAAACACCTTCGTCGGAGCTACGCGTCGGAGCTACTAGCCCATCCAAGTCATTGATTCTCCTATATCTAAACCTTGAATAAATGCCTTAATCCAGTATTTTTATTCTGGATATTTCCCTTGCCATTCATGCATAGTGAACCCCTGATGATAGGCAAGAGCAAAGATCAAATGTAAATTTACTGTGTTCACTTCCTTGTTGAATGGAGTAATATAGTCTTTTGGCTTTAAATACTATCTACATCTATGCTGCTGTACATACTATCGCCGATCAGCTATTATTATTTTTTTAAAAAAAATATAACAAAGAACAGAATTGGGGCCACTATTTTGGATAAAGCAGGCACTGAAGCTACTAATAGGCCTAGCCCAAAATCTCAACAATGCAGTAACAAGCCTTCAATCTAGGCCCGTGGATATTCAGAAAATCATAAGAAGGAGCAGTCTGTTCTCCACATTCAGATGAAATACAACAGAAGGGCAATCAGTTACTGGTAGCTGCTATTAGGACAAGTCAGATAACAGCCAAATGAAATCCAAGCCCTCTACAGATGCTTATAAGGGGCTCTGCTCCTTGAGAAGGAACTCTCAAATGCAAGATATAGCTCCATTCCACAAGGCAGCTAACGTACACAGCAGATAAACAATACAGTAAAATGATGCACAGGTGAAAAATCCTAGGGGTTTAAATCACGAATGTGCCATTTACTAGATGGGGTATCTTCAGCAGTTTCTCTAATCTTTATTATTCTGTTTTATCCACTGTAAAATTAGAATAGTGGTAGACACCTCACTGGTTTTGGGGAATATTCATGGAAAACAAAAATAATGTGAATGTTCATGGCTTCTTAAAGACACCCCTTCAAATTTTCCTTCTCTTCATCTGAAATTATGGCTCTTGATTTCAGCTTTGATCAGCTCAGCCTGATTGTGAGTTCCTGCTGCTGGTGTTCCTGTCATCGTTACTCTTGTCCCATTGTGATTATTATGGAATTGGTAACACTTGAACAGAAAAGGAAATTAATCGACTACCATGGAGTCTCTAGTGTTGTTGACAAACTGCTTTCCCACCATTTAATGTGTGGGACTTGGGAAATCATGCCAGATCAAAGAAGTGGCTTTGGGATAATTTACACTTGCCCTCAGTTAAACTGACCTTGGCTGGCCTGTGAGTGTAGAAGCACTTTTCCCAGATCACATGCATGCATAGCATGCTCCAACTTCCCAATGCTGGTGATGGTGTGGGGTGTCTTCCTGAGGAGGAAGCGGTCAGGAGGCTTTCTCTCAGAACCCTTCAGAGCACCTCACTGGAACAACTCATTATGTGGCTGCATGATGGCAAGCAAGTCAGAGTCACATCAATCTGCATTTTCATAGCGTGTTACTTGTCACGGTTGACGAATTAGACCAAAAAAAAAAAAAACACACAAAACATGGAAGGAGAACAAAGCGAAGTCATTCTGTATGAAAGCTGTTCCTCCAGCTCACTCATTTGCCAAACCCTGGTTTTAGAAGATTAGTAGAGCCTTTGAGACACATGTTCCAGCTCTGCTTGTGTGGAGAAGAAGCTGGTAGATTGGCTAGCTTGTCTCCAACTTTCACAATCATTGAATGGGTTCCCACTTCACCACTTTGTTTTCAAACTGAATCCTAAGAGGGAACCAGGGCAGGAGCAAGAAACACTTAACTAATTTTGACTATATGTCCACCTCTTGGCAAGGAAGTTTTCAAAAAGTGCACATGCTTATATAAAGTAACATACAGCTTCAATAATACAAACTTAGTAGCAATACATACCAAGCTTCTTTTTTTGGTATGACTAAATCAATTGCTAATATCTTGATTCTCATCTTGAATTCTTTTTTGAGTTTCCAGTTCTGTGCTGCATTTAACTTGTTTCTGCATCTCACATTAGTCCATATTGGGGCCGGCCTATGTTGTTGTTTCCTTGTACAAAGCTCTAGTCCTAAATTCAGGAGTCCTGAACGCCCTTTCCTCATTCTGGTCATGTTAATGTTAGGGTTTTTAGTACACCATCCTTAACAACTGTATACCCATAGTTTCAACTATTTTCCCTAATGCTTACACAAACATCATGAAAATTTTTGAGGAAAGTACATCTGCCATTACCACCCAGAAGGTTCTATTTTTCCCTTGGCCAGGAAAGTAGTTCTGTAAACTTTGACTTTAATGGGAAGTCTCAGAAATTTATGAAAGTTAATTCATGCTACTAAAGTACATTTATTTCCTACAATTTAGCCAGTTACTTTCTGTTTTACAATGTTCTATGTCATTCTCCAAACCAACCTCAACCCTAAAGCAATGTTTGGAGTTAAAACCGCATCTGTTACTGCCTTACTACTATGCTTTTTTTTGATTACCTGATCCTCATGATTTTGTGAATGTGCTTTGTATGTGTTAGGTGGGTGAGGCTGGATGGGGGCAGGGCATCAGGCAGTAGGCAAAGGAACAACCAATCAGATGCTGAGAGACAAGCCCCAAGGGTGTCTCTCAATCCCCGATGATTGATGGAATCCCCTGCCAATCCCGAAGGACACATGCCACTTCCCATGCCCGTCCTCACTATGGTGGTGCAGTTGAATCTGGCCCAAGTGCCTCTGTCCCAATAAAAAGGTTTTGCTTAGCTGTTTTTAGGCCTGACTCCTTTTGAACACCCGCACCTGAATTTACACCCATGTTCTGATTTTTTTACATTTGATGCTAAAACCCCTCCTCACACTCTTACAACTATTAGGATTGTCATGTTATAGATAAAAAAAAAAATAATGGTAGGAAAGATTGAGTAACTTGTCCAAATACACACATCTAGAAAGTGGCAGAACTAGACTGCAAGTTTAGAGCAGTCTATACCTAGAGCCACATTCTTTCTGCTGACTTTAGAACCCTCCACTGTGGTCACTATAAGCTGTCTGACTCTAATGAAGTCAGATCAGGGACAAATCCTTAAGGTCATCTCTAAGCAGCATACCAATATTACAACCATAGCACTTTCAGATAATTTTCACTAAATCCCTGTTTCCCCCAATGGCTATGCAACTTTATCCTGCTGAGTATTGTTTGCAACATGAAATTTAAGAGCAACTAAGTGCTCTTAATCATATACAGGTTTATAATATTCAATGCCTCATTATATTTCTCCTTCGGAGGCTATATTCCAATAATTATGGAATGTCAGTACTAGAAGAGAAACTAGAAGTTGAGTTGAGTTAGGCCTCCATTCTTGTAAACTGAAAAGATAAAGGCAAAGAGAACCAGTCCCACAATAACCCATGCTCTGGGAGCTGACAGCCTCCACTCTTGTGAGGATGGGGTTGGAAATACGAAAATGTACCATCAAGACCTTTGCAATCTGACAGTCAGCACCAAAAGTCAATCCTGTGTGCAGGAAAGTTTGTGGCTACCAATGGCAAAGCATGACTTTCCTCACTGGGTACAGTAGACATTTGCTTTGCCACAGATGTTTTGTGTTTGGAATTCACGCTGCACAAGGTGATTTACGCTAATAAGGTGATGTTGTGAAGTGTTTTTTTGATTATTATTAAGTAATTATTAAGACATGTTTTAGCAATCAGTTGGGTTCAACACAAAACATCAACACAAAACCACCAGGTGCTACAGATCAATTGGTTAAAAGTCACAAATAATCTTCAACTTCCTGTGCTTTCAGCTATACCCATGACATCATTCTTAAATAAAGTTTAATGTGTAAATTTTATACTGTTTTTCACAAATTACAATTAGCTTTAACATAAATCAATTTCTTTACTTGACACCACAATCCTGCAAATTAAGTATAATAAATATTGTTGCTCTTTGTGCAAATGGAAACTAAAAACTCAGAGAGTTTAAGAGATCAGGATTACACAACTATTAATTAGCAGAATTGAGACTTCAATGCAGGTTTTGTGTATCTATGTATGCAGTCTTTCCATGTTGTCATAAGATCACAGTACTTTCTAATATGAGCTTGAACACAAATTTCTAACCTTTTGGCTTTGAGATTGACCTGCATAAACTTTCCCCAAGGTCCCATTGGCTTCTGTCCTCAAAGTTCTGACAGAAATTTCCCAGATATCAGTGGCTTCCAAACTTATTCATTCAGAGTCTCATTAATAAGTATCTGTCAGTATCAGACACTGGGCTCATACTAATGATTTCATGGTCTCCCAGAGTTGACAGTAGGGGACTTGTAGGGAGGACAGGCATGAATAATAACCAAGTGAGCAAAAATCCTCCAGAGCACATATCATGAGAGGGTGGGGATCTGAAAGGGTCCCACAGAATGAGATGTCCAGGCCTCAACCTAGCAAGAAATGTACCAGACTGAGCAAAAGTGCATACATAAGGTGCCAGAACAGAGAACACACGGTGCACTGAAGGAAGAAAAAGACAAATGAAGGTTTCTAAAGTTAAAATGACTCAGGAAATGTTATATAATATGTACTATAAATGGGACACAAATTAAGTACAGATTTTAATTATAACAATATAATTAG
>PVKS010037341.1:0-18721 GCA_004027875.1 Aplodontia rufa | reverse complement strand
AGTATTTGCTGTGAGAATTTGGTCAAACTCCTAGGAATAAAATTCACACCAGCAGGGTGCATGTGTAGGGGGTTTCCCTGCAACTGGGTCTCCTGGAAGCTTTGACTCTCTGACTCGTCTACTTGAGTCTCCAGCGATTTGTGGGTTACAGTTCAGGTTTCCCACCATGTGGGGCCGGTGGATGGCTTCCCTCTGGAGTAAGCCAGGCACCCTCTGTATTTGCCTGCCTGTCTCTCCCGACTTGGGAACAGTAGCTGCCCTGAGGCCCCACTTTCTTAGGGATCCAAGAAGAGCCATTGATTTTCCAATCTGCTCAGGCTGAGGGGGTGACTGGTAAGCTCTTTCCGTGTGGAACTGCATACTGAGTGGTTTGGATTGGCCTATGAAGGAGGAAAAGGATCTTCTGCACTGAAGATGCTAATTTAATCAGTCTCTTCTTGAAGGCATCTGATTGGGTCTTGTTAACAAAATGCCCCCTGACGTTTTCAGGTGAATGAGGCACCTAGAGGCTGTTGGAGTTTTGTGACACCAGTGTCTACTTCCAAGGACTGTGGCCTGCTTTCCTCTGGCGTGGGTAACTGGAGGTGGCCCTACACAGCCTCACCAGCCCTTCCCAGGATCTATAAATAACCTTGTGGAGCAGCAGTGAGGAACGCACTCCAAGGAGCCAGGCCACACGACCCGGCAGCCAGCACTAAGTCCGTAGCAGGCTGTGCCTCTAGAGACCAAATACGTGTGCCAGTGAAGCCACTGTCTTACTCAGCTGCTGGTCTCCTTCCATGCCTTTGCCATATCCTGTGGATTCTACCAGCCTGCCCACCACATAGACAGCTCTCCCCTTGGCTCTGGCCTCTGGGTTCAGGCCTTATTGTCTGTCATCAGGATTATCACCTTACCCCATGGCTTGGCTCCCAGCCTCTCGTTTCTAAATTCTTTGACTGTGTAGGGTGAGTGTGTGTGTGTGTGTGTGTGTGTGTGTGTGTGTGTGTGTTTTGCTGGGGATGGAACCCAGGGCCTTGCATAAGCTAGGCAAGTGCTGTACCATTGAGCTACACCCCAGCCCTCTGCCTTCTTTAATTAGAGATTCTCTCAGCTCTAGGGTCACAGGGAGAACCCCTTGGATCTAACTAACTTTCCCAGGCTCTCCTATCTCTTGGTTCTCTTCATGCTCTTTCCTCTGACAAATCTTACCTTCATGAGCTAAGAGCTTTTAAAGATCCACCTCCCCTAGGTACGTGATAACAGGCAGCATCATTCTGGCAAGTTTTAATTATTTTTTCTAGCTCAACATTAATTCTCATTAATATGAACCCAGACGCTAGTTTCTGTTTGAGCCATTTTTTTTTAAAGCATCTCGTCTATGCAGGGATCTAGGACAATTTCTGCAGAGAGACGCATTTGGTGGCTCTTTCTCAGAGAGCCCTGGTGTCCTTGATGTTGTTTCTTCTGCAAGGGTCAAGCCTGCCTTACAGAGTGGTAAAGAACACCAGGGATTCTCTAATTCTTGAAAACATCCCATCCAGGGTGTCTGAAACCACCTCAGTTTTGCCTTCTTCTTTAGTAATAATACTCAAGTTCTGGGTCCATGGTTACCAGGTCTAAATAGGAAAGACATTTAAGAAACCCTTTCTGTTGAAATGCGAAAGAAACTAAATATTCAGTGAGTTGGCTAGTCCTGTGTTTACTTCTAGCCGCTTTCTTGACTGCTTTAGAATAAAAAAGAGAAGCTTTATTTTAAATTCTAATACAGCAACCTTTAAATCATGTTTTATTGAGGTTTAGGATAGCGTGATATAAGGAAGAGTAATAGAAAATCAAAGGTTCAGGATTCTGGTTTTTATTATGGTATGTTCTACGACCTTGGACCACATATTTACTCTCAGAAGATCAGATTTTCTGATCTATAAAAAGGGAAGGTGGTCCTAGATGAGAATCACTGAATAGGTTCAACTCAAGTCGGTTGCGAATGGTCATCTGAAGTTGTGTGTTGAGAACTCTGAGGGTGAGCTGTGTTGGATTAGTGATGTCTGCCACATCTGCAGGATGGGGACAGCAGCACAGATATCAGGCATTTCCCATCCTTTCTGTATGACTTTGAAGCTGTTCTTCCAGCACATAAAGCTAATGCTTCTATTCCTACAAAACAATGAACCACTAAGTGTCCCTGTTAAGCGATCTATGATGTGTTGCTTACTAATTTAATCCGAAAACAAACACCAGTTTTAACTTGGCCATCATGATTCGGATCAGGAAATCATCTTTGACAGCTGAAGTTCATCCTCTATCTTCTTGCATTAAGCTATCTTTTGACATTGGACTGGTTGGCATCAGGGATCCTGGCTTCACTCTTTTCCTTATTTCTTCTGAATCTTTGTGACCTTGGAGGTAAAGAGCAGAAGTGAAGTGAAGCCCGAGAGAACAAACCAGGAAGCTCTAAGTGGTGCGCAGAATGAGGCTGCAGCTCCCCCTGAGCACAGTGTGGATGCTGAAGGTGGGGAGGACCTCAGAGGTCACAGAATGCCTCAAGAGGACATTGAGAGCCTGGGAAGGGAGCAATTCCTCCAAGACCCTGTAGCTAGTAAATGGCATGTCTGGGGCTCCTGACTTCCAGGACAGTCCTTCCAATTCACTCCCAAACTTCTTAGTCTAGGATGAATTTTGTCAAAAATGTTGAGTGATGATATGATTGTATTTTTTTAAAAAGTGAGACAGAGAGAAAGAGAGAGAGAGAGAGAAGCAACTTTTATTTAGTTTTTCCTATGACTTTCATTCCTCAGATACTTTGTTGTGTACGTGGTGCTGGGGTTTGCACTTGTGTACTCGTGCATGACAGGCAAGCACCATAACCGCCGAGCCACTGCTCCAGTCCCATGACTGTATTTTTTTAAAACTTAAAATAAAAAAAGGTGAGTGTTCTAACCATTCTGTGAATTGGGAAAAAAGCCCCCCAAATAAGGGGAAAAACCCCAAAAATAAAGACCTGGGGGCTTATGCAGCTTAGGGGAGAGTTAGCAAGGAAATCCCGGAGCCAGGGAAGTCTCCCACTGCCACCAAGTGTTGCCATGGATCACCTGGCTAACAGCGCGGTGGCCAAACCTGGCCCACGTAGGGCATCCCGTTGTTGTGTAGATGATCTCTTGGGGCCATACTTGGCTAAGGACATGACATGCTGGTGTTCAGAACTTTGGATCCCAAACACAGCTGCTGTGGGGATGCGTGGCATAAATGACTTGGGCATTTGTCCCTTAGAGACATGTGACCACTGTCATTTTTTCCCTAAGGATTTGTGCAGAATCAAAGGACATCAGTACCCTTCCTTCTCCGACTTTAGATGGTTCTTTCTGCAGCATTACCCTCTTGTAATCAATACCCATTTTTACCCATTTTTTCGGCCTTCTGGATCAGTAGCTCTCAGTAGGCCACGGCCATCGTCCCACCAGGGGACCTTTGACTGCGTCTGGTGGTGCCTTGGTTGCCAGAATCTGGGCAGGGGAGGGCTCACACTGACACCTAGCTGGGAGAGGCTAGAGATGGTGGGAAATATCTGTAGTGCACAGGACAATTTCTCAGTAAAGGCTCCTCCTTTCCAATTGCCAAACGTGCTGTCACCAAGAAACCCGTCTGAAGAGGATTACACCTGATACACTCTTCATCGTGACTTAGCTTCACAAGGATGACCAAGGTAGCTTTCCAAGACTTGGAGCAGATAGAGAGAGGGAGAGCAAAACAATCTCAATCTTTGTTAGGGCCCCACCAATCTTACTAGAATGCTCTTCGTCTTGGGAACAGAGTTCATTATATCTACCAAGGTGATGGATGTGAAAGAGCTCATGCAGAATAAAAACAAATAGAAAATTCAGAATGAGATATAAGGAAGCTACCAGGGAGAAGACTCAAATTTACTATTTAAAAAATCATGGTTCTCAGGATGGAGCGGTGGCTCAGCGGTTATGATGTTTGCCTGGCATGCACAAGTACGTGGGTTCAAATCCCAGCACCACGTACACAACAAAGTCTCGGAGCAACGAAAGCCACACAAAGAACTAAATAAAACTGATTTTTTCTCTCTCTCTCACTGTCCCTCTCTCTTTAAGAAAAAAATCATGGTTTTCAAATATAATATTTGAAGTCATAGTTCTAGGCCCAGATATTGTCAGCTTCGTAGGTGAGGTTAAGTCTCGAGGTAGAGGGTCACTCTGGGTAGGTGAATCTGGACTTGATGTCGTCACTCTCCTGGCCACTCTCTGGGATGGTCTTGATTCTGGATCTTCTCCTGTGACCTCAGATATGAGGGTCCCGGTTTTCCTCATGCTCTCTTATCTACCATCCACCTCCAACAGTCTCTTCTTTACTGTCCTTCTTCTTGTGATTTTCTCAAGTACTATTTTGCTCTTCACTAAAGGACATTACAGTCAACATCTTTACACATTTACAGATATTGATTTTTTTTTCCACCTTGGGCCAGAGACCCAGAAAGATCAATGCCAATGCACTTTTTTATGGCTTATATTTTTACTCTAAATTATTTCCCTTCACAACCGTCATGTCAAATCAATGAACGAGTCCGTATTTCCTTACACCCTCATCAGCATTGGAGTTTTATAAATTATTTTGTTTCTGGTTTACATAGGCATAAAATTTTAATTTATTTCAATCGAACTTTTTGATGTCTGCTATTTGCGTTATTGGAAAGGGGAAGCAAACGTTCCTGCAGTTGATACTTGTGCCAGCTTTTGAGGTACACCATTACTTTTGCAAGGCTCCCTTCCGATTATAGGAGGGCACTTTGGGGTGAGCTGGTATATTTGTGATATGGGAGTATTTCGGTGGCTTAGATTATGGACTGTGTACGTCTGTGTGTGGTTTCTGCTGCCACATTAACTGTCCAGGGCTTTCATTGCGCAGTGGGTAGGAAAAGAAGGTCAAATCAATCTCAGGGACTATTTTGTTGCTGTTGGTAAGTCACGTTTGCTTATTGCTAGAGGGAAGCAGTAGTCCCAATTGCTTAGCAAGCCTGCCTAAATGGACTCCATGCTAACTTTTTCTTTTCTTGTGAAATACAAATTACTGCTGGGTTTAGGTGTCTGGTCCTGGCTGCCAAAATCTGGTTGCAAAGTGGAGACCCCTTGGGAAGGGATTTCTTCTCCCTTACTGTGTTATCTATTGCTGCTCGACACTTTGCCATGAGTTAGTGGGGCTAGAACGCATATTTATTGGTGTGGGGTAGTGCTTCCTTGGGTCCTCTGCTTAGGGTCCAAAGTCAAGGTGTTGGCAGTCTTACCTGCAGCTCACTCAGGCTGTGGGTAGAATTCATTGCCTTCCAGTTACAGGACACCACGAATGTTTGTTTTGTTTTCCTGGCCATAGAAAAGAGGATGCTGTCACCCATTAGAAACTTCCCATGGTTCCCATCATTTCTGGCCAACATGATTTTTTTTTATTAAATGAATATGGAGTTATAACTGAGGGGGAATCATTGTCAAACAATCAAGAACAAATGTATATATACTTAATTATCCAAGGCTAGTGCCATGTCATGGATGCCCCACCTTTGGATTCCCCATGATTCTGTTTCCCCCAGAAGAACTCCTGAGTTAAATGAATATCTTGTGGAGGTCAGAGATCTCTTTCTGAGATGATTCCCCCATATTCCCACCCTCCAGGCTCCTAGATATTCTTTCTAGTCCCTCCCCCTACCCTGTCCCCCATCCTACTCCTCCAGGTATCCTAGGGAGTCATCCCCCTGTTTGCATAGAAATTCAACAGTTTGAGGTTATTATTAGCTTAGCCACCTAACATACTGCTTCCAGGTGTATTCTAGCTCCAACATGATTTTTGACTTCGTCAAGCCAGCAGAGCAGAGCGAATCTCCTTGTCTGACGAGCAGTGTGATGTGACTAAGGAGCATCATTTGGCACATGTGGCCTCGTCCAAGTTATCCACACATCTCACCGCTTTGCTGTATTCTGCATGGCTGGAAGCATGTGTGATGAGTTTGAGAATTTGAGTGCAGTGGCTTTATCTGGGTGGCTCTTTGACAAGTTTCATGAGAGGGGACATCTCACAGCAGGAGACCTCCAGACACAGTGGTGCTGGGCACAAACTACAAGAGAACCAGGGCAGGGGAGCTCCTAAGAGAGAGTTAGATGTATGAAAAGTTGGGTTGGCACTAGTGGGCTTTGAGCTAGTGGTCCTGGTTGAACAAGACGGAGTGGACGACGTGGGGACCAACCTGCAGGGGTCACTTTGGGCCCATTTATGCAATAGCAAGTCATGGATCCTGCCCACACTCTAGGGCAAGGGATCACATCAGTGTGAACTCCAAGAGGTGGGGCTCCTGGCAGGGGCCGGCACCTTGAGGTCTTTCTATAGTCACTGTTGTCTGGTGCCTAGATGTGGCTGAGGAGGCTGAGAAGGCAGACAAGGTAGGCTTCCTGTTTGTACGGTAAAGCGACTGGGCATGGCCAATGCTGCTAAGTGCTTCACCTACCTGCCCCCCAACAAAGGGGACTCAGGGGCTGAGTTGGGAGCTTTGGGCGGGTGTGGCCAGGGCCGGCATCCCAGTTGCATGCATAAAAGGCATTTCTAATTGTCCTTGCCACAGAATGTTCTTGAAAACTCTTTTCCACCCTGATCTCTTTAAAATTCTAGGAGTTTAACCTGACTTTTCCCCTGTTTTATTCCAATGAAAAATGAATGCATGACCGAGTCAAATCATACGCATAAGAGTTATGTCACCATGTTTGGGTTAGAATAAATACATACCCCAGAAAGAGAGGCAAGGGACCAGGGAATGAGGGGAGGGGGAGTGTGTAGAGTGCTGGGGGATATTGGCCGAATTATATTGATATATTTCGAGCATGTATGAATGTGTGACAACATCATTATGTACAAATATAATACACCAATAAAAAAGATTTATCTCCCACTGTTTAGAAGGGAGGTAGTGTAGCTGAGAGGCCAGGTCCCACCGACAGCTCTGGGGTGGACGATGGAAGTCGCTGCTTCTGTCTCCCTGCAGGCTTTCCCACCCCTCCTCATGACTCCCCTCGCTTTACAAGGTTACCTTAAGGAGTAGTCACAGTATTATCATCTTCTTTGCAAAGACCTGGAACCTAACTCTCTCTTAAGCAGCTTACGTGCAGAGTCTGTCTTTACAAATGTTACCCAGCAGGCCTTGGTTGATGGAGTCTGAAATCAAATTGTAGGAAACACTTCCTGACCCAGGGCTGAAGATATGGCCAGGAGCCACCGAGCAGGTCCTTCAACATATGCCTCTCCAGAGATCTCAGTGGACCAGGCTGGTTTGCCACCTGTCCAGGTTGGAGCAGTTTTTTTTGTCGCAGCAGGAGGGAGCCCTGGATGACTTCTCTGGGAGCCTGCTTGCCCTTGGACCTTGTCCCTTCTTTTCACAACAAGACTTTACCATCTCATAAGGAACAGAGAACATTGTGTGGCTCACTCCTAAGACTCCAGTTCCTAGAAAAATTGAACCTCGTAACAATGCATTGTGACTCAATCAGGTAATTAGAGCAGTTTCTCTCTATTCAACTGATTTGGAGAGCATTCCCTCCTGTGAGGACAGAAGCCACCTCCTGGGTGTCTCAGCTCTGAAGATGCCTCTACTGTTCCGAGTTGTTTATTTTGCTGCACGAATCCATGTTTTGTCCCTGAATGTGCAAAAACCATGGATTTTGCTCCTTTCCCAGGTGAACAGGGGACCAGCAGCACACAGAGAGGCAGCCAAATGCCTCATCCCTTGGATTTTGTACAGAAAATAAGACAAAAGGCAGGACATGCCCACCGGTCCTTGTCAATTTTTATTTTGTTATGGTTGACAAATTAATTGCTTCTTTACCTTCAAATTGTCCAAATAATTTAAGGCCCATTTTCTTGCTCTATGAAAGGTACATCGACAGCAGGGGCAGCTGGATAATTCTTACTGACTGTCCCCAAATGCCACAATATATAGAAATTTGGTGGGCTTCATTTGAAGTCACTTTTGGGAATACATAATTCACCTGGAAGACTGTGAAAGTCTTGGAGGTTTGTGTCTTTTTTTTTTTTTAAAGAGAGAGGGACAGTGAGAGAGAGAGCGAGATAGAGGAGAGAGAATCAATTTTATTTAGTTTTTCATGTGGCTTTTGTTGCTGTGACATTCCACTGCATATGTGGTGCTGGGGTTCAAACCTGCATCCTTGCACATGTCAGGCAAGCGCTGTAACCGCTGAGCCACTTCCCCAGCCCTGGTTTGTGCCTGATTTATATCCCAAACTGGGCCCCACAGGATAGTAAGTGATTCTCAGCAAACGGTTATCAAGTGGTTGTGTGACCCCGAGATGTTGTCAGTTGGTAATGGGATTAAAGTCTATTTCATCTGGGCTCCCCAGTGTTAGCTTCAGCTTTGTATAGTCCCCATAAAAGTCATGCCTATTGAGAACTTCAACATACACTGTTTTTCTTTTTAAAGAGAAAGAGAGGGTCAGTGGGAGAGATAGAAAGAGAATCAATTTTATTTAGTTTTTCACATGGCCTTTGTTGCTCCAACACTTAGTTGTGTACGTGGTGCTGGGATTTGAACCCGCATCGTTGTGCATGCCAGGCAAGTGCTATAACTGCTGAGCCACTGCTCCAGCCCCAATGTGCACATTTTATTTGGAAATAGTCTTTGCTGATGTAATTAAGTTTAGTTCATATGTGGTTAGGGTCAGCCCAAGTCCTATTTTTGGTGTCCTGACAAGAAGAGGCTCAGAGACCCACAGAGTGAAGACAGGCAGGTGGTGATGGAGAGAGAGATTAGAGCGATGCTTCCACCAGCCAAGGCATGGCTGGGAGTGCCAGCAGCCGCCTGGCGCTGGGAGAGGCTGGGAGCAGGTTCTCGGAGTTCCGAGATGTAAACAAAGCTGCTGAACTCTTGGTTTTGGCCTTTTAGCTTGCAGAACTGTGAGAGAGCAAATTCCTCTTGTCTTAAGCTGCCCAATGCATTGTGTTCTGTTACAGCAGCCCTAAGAAATTCATAGTCTCCAAGCAGTTTTTTTTCTCATGGTGATAATCTCTTGTGGTGCAGGATGTTAGAGATAGAAGCCAATGAACAAAACGAAACAAAGCACCAGACTTGTTTTTCAAATAAAATTGTCCGTGAGATCTTAGTGTATAATACAGCCATTCTTGGGCCAAAGTTTAACCCAATCTTCATTCGACCAAAGGAGATACCCAGACTAGAAAGAGAAAGTGGGGGTGCCCAGATCCCTCCAGGGGATCTGAAATTTGGGTGCTTCCTGTCTGGAGCATCATACCAAGGACATTGAGTGTGTTTGGCAACCTTGTTACAATACCTGAGATAAATAAACTTGGAATGAAGAAAGGTTTCTTTTGCCGTGTAGTTTTGGAGGCTTCAGCTCATGACTGGTCTCATTGATTTTGGGCTTGTGGTGACGCAGGCCATCGTGGTGCACGGTGGATTAAAGCTGCTCACTTAATGGGAGAGATGCAAAGGACAGCAAGGGGAGGGGTCCAGGTCTCAGGATCTCCTAGGCAGACCCCAAATGACCAACGACCTGCCACCAGGCTCCGCATCTTAAAGGTCCACTGCTCCCAATAGCATTTAACACATGAGCAGAGCGTGGAGGGAGGGTGATAACCTCAAGTGCCTACCTGGGCCAGGAGGCTGAGGCGAATGAGCGAAGCCAGCAGGCACAGGGGCCCAGAGAACCGCAGAGAGAGCCTTTCCCACCCGCCGAGGGTGCTCTGCAGAGAGGTGAGCCCAGCCCCCGCGCCCTGTTTTTATTTGAGGACGCCCCTTTTACAATAATGACAGCTAGTGAAGCTACATTTAGGCGTTGCATAAAAAGCATCTAAAAGAAAATGAGCAACATCTGAGTTTCCTGAGAACTTGTCATGTGCGGTAACAGGGACGGCAAGGACTTCCTGCTTACTGGGTCCCTGGCAGCTGCCACTCTAGTTCCTATCTGTCCTTACATTCTGCCATTCCGAGGCACAGTTGGCCGTGAGCACGGATGGAAGGGAGGTACGGAGGGAACACAGGGCAGACATTTCCAACCAAAATACTGATTTTATTTAACCAGCACTTCTGTGCCACCTCCTGCATGCCAGGCACTAATACCAGCTCTGTTCACCCCAACGGGAGCCCCACAGGAAGGTACTGTTATTAATCCCCTAAGAGTCAGCAGAGACCAGAGAGGTTGCCTCTCTTGCCCAGGGTCACACAGGTAATTGGAGATGCAGCCAGGATTCAAACCCAGGTGGTCTAAACCTCTACTTGAACTGTCTTGGAAAACAAGGCAGAGAGGTCTGCATTTGCTCCTTGTTTAACTTAGAGTCATCCTCAAAGCACAGGTGAGGAAAAACGATGCAGAGGAGGCCGGCTCTTCTAACTCTGATCATAGCTAAAACTTCCAGAAAGGTCTGGAAAGGACCAAGCCTTGTCTGTATCCATTGTGGACAGTACCCCTGGGTCCTGCAAAGTCCCCAAAGGCTGCCTGCATTGGCAGTCACCCAAAACCTTCTTCGTAATGTGAATGCCCAAGCCAAGGAAGAGGCTTGAAGAGGAGAGGAACCTGCGCCCACAAGCTTCAGCCAGAAAGCTCCACGCTAGGGAAACGCCGTGTGTCGAAAAGGATACAGACGACGTGGCCAAGATTGCTGAGACCTCACCAGTGGGTTTGGGCACAGCTCGGGAGGCTACCAGGTCCATAGGCGTCGCTGTGATAGACGCTAGGGGAGATGGCCCTGGATTCTCCGAGTTTCTGCAGGGGCATGGGAAGTCAGGAAGGGTGTCTGGAAACAGCTGGCCTCCGTGTGGCAGAAGCCTGGCCGTGGGGTCTGAGCTCATCCTCTCTCGGCTTTCTGCGTTAGCGTTTTATTGGTGGAAATGAAGAGGAAGCTAACCGGCTAATGTCTGCACACCTGGTGGGGAGAGATGGGTTTAGCTGGAGGCTGGGCCTCTGTAGTCCTGAGAAGCGAAGGCTGGCGGGGCGAGTCTGCTGGCCTGGGTTTCAGCTGCACCCCTGACTGCATCTGCAAAGGAGTCGGGAGCTTGGAACAGGAGCTGTGAGTGCAGCCACCCTGGGGCATCTAGAGGAGGCCTGGGGAGTCTGATGCCAAGGAACTCTGTTCCACACTTCTGCATCCCACATCTGGGTTGAGGGAGGAGTCCGGAGGATAGATTCAGCCGGTCCAGGGACAGAAACAACCTGGCATGTGTGCTCTCCCACCCTGTCCTGCATGCGTGGCCAAAGTGGCTAATCAATCACACTGACCTCTCCTTTGCCGAGAGATGGATTTGCCATGGGACAGAGACCACATTGCGCCTCCCGAAGACCCTCCCCATTTCCCTCCTGCTGCATTGAAGGTGGCTGTATTACATGTTGGTTAAGCTTCTGGTGTCAGAACATGTGGTTTTAGTTCTGGTCCCAGCTCCTCCTCTGTGCAATGGTTGACCTGCTGCGTAGCCACACCAAGCCTCAGTTTCCTCTCCTGTGCAGTGGGGGCAACACCAGCAATGCCTTTGTAGGGTTGGGGTGATGATGATGGCCGGTGAGTGCCAAGACAGCTTCCCCAGCACAGTGCCTGGTAGCTGCTCCATGAGCAAGGGCCTTTCCTCTTCCTGAAGGGGTCCCCACATAGGGTGGGTTTGAAGTCAGCTGGAAGCATAGAGGTGGAATGGGATTTGGGGGAGATGGGCAGGCAGGGGCTGGACCTGGTAGGCTCTGGGAGTCAGGCAGGGACCCCTGACTTTCTCTTAAGGGCAAATGAAGCAGGACACACACAGAATTGGCTGCTCCAAGTTTGCCATCTCCCTCCCACCACAGGGCTTCTGCTTAAGCCTGTCCCCATTTGCTGGGATGCTCCTTTTGTCTCCTGTTGACATCCTCCAGTTAACTCCTGAAGATTTTGCACGCCACTGTCAACTCTCTCCTCCTCAGGGAAGCATTCCTGGGTTGCCCATCCCTTCTGTTAGATGGGCTCCTCCTCCTCACTGCCCTCCACATGGGCCATTTCATGTTCATTTTTTGCTATCATGTGACCAGGCTGCCCTCTGCTAGACTGTAAGGTCCGTGAGGCCAGGGCTCTGCTTGTTTTTCTTGTCATTATGTCCCTGGAGCTCAGCACCTTGTCTGGCACATAGTAGATGCCCAAAATATTATTTGCAGAATAAACAAAGGAACATCCCGAAATGTTGCTCTGATCACATGTCAGGGAGGACACTGGGCCACAGTGGAGCAGGGAAACCAGGGAGGAGCCAACTCCATAAACCAACTGGAAAGATGCTGTGACCTTGAACCTCCAGCGATGGGACAGCCAACATCAGGGGCTTCGAGGGAGCTCTGTCTTCTTAAAGATGTTTTTCTCCCTTCTCCTTCTCTCTCTCTTTGCATTTGACAGCTGCCTTTTTGCTTAATAGAACTTCCCAAAGGGAAGAAGAAGAAGAGTAAAACCTAAGCTCTTTTGCAAAAGGCTTCCAATCCCCATGCTAATCACAAGTGGGCAGACCTGGTCTGGCAACCCTGTTCCTCGGGTCCCCCACAAAGGCCCTCAGCAGCCTTTGAAATCCGCACCTTGCTCTGCCAAATCACAGCTCTAGATGCCCGGTAGGAGTGTCTTATGAGCTCAGTGAATTAGCTGCGAGTGCAGAGGAACAGGCTGATTGAAGTCACCGAAGCTGAAAGTGTGTTTGAACTGCGATGCGTCCTGCAGAGCATTTTATGAATATGCAGAATCAAACAGGAACTAGTAGGAGCCAGAGGGAGCAGGAGGAAAGGCTGTCTTTAAAATCCCAACCAATGGAGGTGGATTTAACTCATTAAAACCCACAACAGGGCTGTCACAGACACTTCCAAAAAGAGCTTTCTACTGGGTAATATCCTGGGGGACTCTACCCCCTCTTCTTTGTAGAAAGTTTTCCAGGGGCAACACCAAATGTTCTGAGGCAGGCGGTTGTCTCGCAGGATTGGGTGGAAGTGGAGGGCGGCCTTCCTGCCGGTGGCAAATCGGATCCGTGATCAGGGCTTTCAAAAGGCACGTTCCTCCTCTTCCGAGCTCTCTAGCCTCTAATCTCCCGGATTCTTTTACACTTTTCAGTTTGATGGTCTTTGCTTGACAGCGTGGCCCATATGCTTGCTGCTTTTGATGGAAATCGTTCTGCTTGAATTCCCTTATTTAGTTTTAATTTCCTATTTTAGGTTTGGATCTGGGCTTTTTAACCACTTGCAAAAGTGAGGGCACCCCCGTGGGCTGCTGCTCTCCCTCCCCAGAGCCTCCAGTTCTGCATGGGGTCACCTTGAAGATTCCTGGGCAAGCAGCCAGTGTGGAGCAGACCCTCCTTAGGCAGGAGACCCCTCCCAGAAGCCCCTCCTCACATGGGGTGACACCAGGCGCTATCACTTTCTTACTTGAACTCCGAGTCCACAGGAGACTCCTATTTCCGTTCCTCTTCTAGCATTTAAGAGAAATGCCTTGGTACATATATACAATGGAATTCTACTCGGCCATTAGAGAAGACGATATTATGGCTTTTGAAATCAAATGGATGGAGATGGAAAGAATTATGCTCAGTGAAGTATCCCAATCTCAGAGACTCGAGAGCTGAATGGTGTCTCTCATCTGTGGAAGCTAGAATACATGGGGAAGCAGTAGATTAGATGGCTAACCTAACAATAACTTCAAATTGTATGATTCTTAGTGTAATAGGGGGATGGCTCCCTAGGATACTTGGAGGTGTAGGGAGTGGGATGGGGAGTGGGGAGGGTGTATGAAGAACTCCTAGGAGTCTGGAGATTGGGAATATGGGGGAACCATCCCAGAAGCCGATGTCATTCGTCCACGAGCTACCCATTTAACGCAAGAGTTCTTCTGGGGGAAACTGCAACAGGTGAAACCCAAGGTGGGCATCCATGATTTGGCATTACCCCTGGATAACAAAGTATGTATACATTGGTTACTGATGGTTTGATAATGTTTCCCCCTCAATTGTATCTCTATATACTTCTAATAAAAAAAAAGAGAAATGCCACAAATTGTAACTGTGCTGGAGAAATAAGTTCAGCTACTCTGTACTGTGCAACTGCCCACTAATTAAATCCAAGCCTGCTTGACCGTTCTCACGTCTATCTCGGTGTTGGCACCAGTTAATCAGTTCTCTCAAGATCCATGACTGTTCTTTGTCATGTGCCCACTGTCACTCTGGAGGGCCATGTGACTTGATTTGGCCAATGGGACGTTAGCAAAGTGACTTGAGTAGAAATTTGAAAGTGCTTTCTGCTTAGGCCTGTCTGCTCTTGACCTCTGCTCTTGCCACAACAAAGATGTTCCCAGGCTAGCTCACTGGATCCGGGGGAAGGATGAGAGCAGAGCTGAGTGCCCCAGTCATCCCAGCCAAGGCCACTGATATCTAACTAAAACCAGAACAACCAACTTATCATGTAGACCCTCCCTTCCTTCTCTCCTTCCCTCCCTCCCTTTCTTCCCTCCTTCCTCCCTTCCTTCCTTCCTTCCTTCCTTCCTTCCTTCCTTCCTTCCTTCCTCCCTTCCTTCCTAAAAAGAGAAGACAGTGAGAGAGAGAGAGAAAGAGAGAGAGAGAGAGAGAGAATCAATTTTATTTAGTTTTTCATGTGGCTTTTGTTGCTCTGACACTTTGTTGTGTACCTGGTGCTGGGCTTTGAACTCAATGTCCCCATGCACGCCAGGCAAGTGCTAGAACCATCGAGCCACTGCTCCAGCCCCAAGTAGAGGAAAACAGATATACACACAGCATTAAAAGCCGATGCATGAAGTCTCTGCCCATTCCTTCATTTTCCATCTAAGTTCCTTGTTATTTATGAGTCCATCGTTATTTTACTGAATGTAATTTAGTTATAAGGTCACCACAAATCCTCTGCAAGTGAGATGAAATAAAAATAAATGCAGGTAACGAGATACATTTAAAATTTCATTGTTTTCAAAGCATCATTCTTTAAAAACAACCCCCAAGACAATGATGTGAGCAGCTGCCTCGTCTGGGGAGGTGATCCCATGAATTACCCTGGAGAAGTCGGGGAAGTGAGCTAGGGAAAGAGGAGCCAAGAGTGCCTTTGGCAGGCTCCTTGGGGGCGGAGTGGGGCTGCATCCCATGGAGTCCCTCTGAGAAACCTTGTGGTTTTCAGACGAGGGACTGGATTAGAGTCCAAGCTTTGTGGAGCGAGGACTCCTCGCGGGGTCTTGAGTGCCCAGCAGTTGTGGCTGGCTGGTGTTCTGTAAGCAGAGGAGCAGGGAGGTGTGTGTACCTGGAGTGTGAGGCCATCGGGGCAGGAAGAAAGTGCCCTGCAGCTTTTGGGGGACTCAGGCGGGCCAAGGGTGTGCGTGGGTGGACCCCAGACAGCACCGGCCACCACATCCTAAGAGGAAGTTGAACCTCTTGGACCTGGGAGCCTTGGTGCACCAAGATTTTCACAGCCTTGAGGCCAAGTCGGATGCCACTGTGTTGTATTAAAAGCCGTCGTGACGGCTAAGCTAATAATAACTTCAAATTGTGTGATTCTCAACGCAACAGGAGGATGACTCCCTAGGATACTAGGGAGGGGGACAGGGAGTGGGGAGGGCATAGGAAGAACTCCTAGGAGACTGGAGAGTGGGAATATGGGGGAATCATCTCAGAAGGAGATCTCTGTCCTCCACGAGATATCCATTTAACTCAGGGGTTCTTCTGGGGAAACAGCAACAGGGGAAACCCAAGCTGGGCATCCATGACATGGCATTAGCCCTGGATAACTGAGTATATATACATTGGTTCTTGAATGTTTGATAATGTTTCCCCCTCAATTGTGTCTCTATATCCATCTAATTAAAAAAAAAGCCGTCATGAGCATTCTAAAGTGGGCTCCTCACTCGAGGAAGACAGAAGCCGTGCGCTCTCTGAAACTGGCTACGTGATGCTCATCCACAATTGTTGGGATGAACACATTCATTGCCATAGTTCCTGACTCCGGGCTGCTGCTGATTGCAGGAGAAACCATTGATTTAACTGCAGTTCTTTTTAAAAAAATTTTTTTTTGAAAAATGGCATTAATGACATACATATCCATGTCATGAGATGAGCCAATTTCTTGTAAGGAAAAAGAAAGCATCTTAGAACGAAGAAAATATAGAATATTTCCACTTCATCAGATTGAGAGCCTACTAAGAGCCAAGCTCAAGTGTAGACTGTGATGTGTTCCTCCTCTAGACGTAACCAAGACACATATTTTTATTTTTTAAAAGAGAGAGAGAGATAGAGAGAGAGAGAGAGGAGAAAGAGAGAAACAATTTTTGTTTAGTTTTTCATGTGGTCCTCGTTGTTCTGAGACTTTGTTGTGTACGTGGTGCTGGGGTTTGAACCCATGTACTCGTGCGCGCTGGCAAGCGCTGTAACCGCTGAGCCACCGCTCCAGCCCCACATATTTCTATTTTTAATAAAATCTATATTGAAAAATAATTCACATGGCATAGAATTTGCCCCTTTACACAGTTTGATGGTTTTTAGTACAGTATAGTCACAGAGTTGTGCATTTGATTTTATAACATAATTATTGCCCCAACAGGAAACCCCACCCCATTAGCAGTCGCTTCCCATTCTCCCTGGTCCCCAATCTTTGTCAACTATTTATCAACAATCCATCTCTAAAGATTTGACTATTGTGGATACTTTGTATAAATGGGATCATATAATAAAAGCAAAATTTTTTGAGCACATATTCTCCATCCAGGTTCAGTGCTAAGTATTTGAGAGTATTGTTGAATTTATGGCTATGACAGTCCCATTACATGGAGACCCATCATACCCATATACCAGATCAGAAAACGGAGGCACAGAGTGGCAGAGAGGCTTCTCCAAGGTCACACAGCTAGTGAGTGGTGGAAGTTGAATTTGTTGTCAGGAGTCTGCCATGAAAGTATCTGTAACGTGTACTGACTGCGGCTGCTGCTGACGAAATGTCAGAACTTGAGTGATCTTGAGTCCTCTTTTAGATTCTGCCCTCCAGGTGAGCAATTGGGGTGCTTCTGCAGGGTGGGGCTGCCTCCTGTGTGGAAGCTGATGCCTAAGAATCCTCCTCTCCAGTAGGGAGGCCCTGAAGGCCCTGAGGCCATGGTGGGGAGATGGCTTTGTGTCTAGGGAGCCCCTGCTCTACCAGGAGCTGGAGCTCTTGGTCTCTGGAGCAAGCCACTCCCTCGACCTTCTGCTTCCTCAGGAGTACAAAGAGAACTTTGAACCAGCCCACTTCTAAGGTCTCTTTCATCTCGGGCCATCTTTGACGGTTTTCATCTCTCTTCTGCTCTCTGGAGAAGCCTGGGCTTAAATTAGCACCAATGCCAGTAGGAAAACGCCCCTCTGCTGGGATGGTGAGGGGGGCTGGATTTGTGCTCCATCAGCTTCTGAAAGTGAATTTTGAGAAACGCTCATTCCATGAATTCATATTATGGGATGTTAAGCTTTTTTTTGAAAAGGGAAAATTAAGAAAAAAGAAAGAGAGTCATGGTTCCATGAGTTTGGAAAATGTTGAGTTAAGCAAAGTTGTAGGGGGGTCTTCACACCAGGACTTCTCTTATAATCTGTGGCACAGTGACGCGTGCACCGTGGAGGACTCGCTCTGGGCGCATGTTCCTATCTTAAGGGTGCCCAGCATCCATAGATACGTGCTGCTAGCAGGGGCAGCTATGTAACAAAGTCACCCTGGTTTGGAGGCACCAGAGACTGATCGTCTGAATCCAACTGGGACAATCATACCACCCCATTCTCGTGAGCTCATGAGTTTCTTTTCCTGAAAACAGTACTTGGACCCTAGAGCGAGGAGAGTCAGTTTCTCTCCACTACATGCAAAATTCAGGAGCTCCCAGTGTATACTGAGCACGTTGCAAGATAGGGATTATGGATGCTGCATTTCCCAAACTTATCTGAACTGCCTTTTAATGGAGAAGAGCTTTTAGTTCATTTAAACTGTCCGACACGCACCTTGCAGCAAGGCAGCTCTCCTGGGTGTCATGAAGCCAGACCAGAAGCCTCCCTGCAGCCCGCCATCTTGGAATTCCCATTCAGAGTGTATTTTCCTCAAGTAGTGAGAATTCCAAGGGTAAGCAATTGCTGGCATCGTTCATCTGATTTCAACATTGTTTTGACCAATAACTTGAGAATCCTTTTGGTCTTTTACTTATGGTCACAAAGCTGCTGTTGCTGTACTTGCTGGTCATTCTTTCTGCATTCAAAGCTGGATTGTGGTGGAAAGAGTCTTTCTAGTTGTCTGTCTAGTTGCATCAAGTTATGTAGAGCTTATCCAGATCCCATAACTCCTTGCAGAGAGTTCCCTTATATTAATGGTCAAAATTGCTTCTCATGTGATTCTCAGCTGCTCTGGAGGCTGCAAAGTTGAGGACCAGCTTAAACTAATCATGATCCATTGCTTGAGACTGGACACATAGGCTGGTCCAAATCTAGGTTGTGTTGTCACAGAAAAATGGAGAAGTGGGTAATGGATCATCAAATAATAGAGGCTGCCACGTCTACAAGAAATTCTGTACTTGGGTAGACATTTATGAGTCTCTGGAAAGTTTCCTGCAGCTCAGAGAAATATCCAGCCATCAATCAGCCAGCAACTTTTCTCTCAGTTGTTTAGCCTTGATTACTCCAGGCTCTCTCTAGGAGCAAATATATGATGTATAACAATTATGGCACCCGGCAGAACATGAACATCTA
>PVKS010037340.1:0-18702 GCA_004027875.1 Aplodontia rufa | reverse complement strand
GCTAATTATCCAACATTTATCAACTGCATTCATTCAATCTCTCAAGAGGAGGCTGTAATCTAATGTCATTCAGGACACAAGTACATGTTAAGTCCATGGTGGACACTACTACAAAAAAAACATGCAGGTTTTGAGATTTCCTCTGCTGATGCCAAAATGCTTTAGAAGCATTACTCATGCCTCAAACCTGTCCATTGAGTATTTCTTGAGCAATGAGAAGTTTTCAAAGTGACATGGCAATGGGGCGGAGAGACACAGTGTCCAGCATATACGTGGGGACATTCCTAATTTCAAAAACTGTTTGCATTATTGAAGTGCAACACAGTCTGTAGTAATTGAAACCTGCATTATTGTCATTCTGGTAAATGTAAATATAAGATACTTTAATGCTATAAAATGGAAATTAGTAGAAATTAGCCAAGTTAGGTTTTTAGATATATTTACATGTTTTTAACATTTCTGAAATATATAATAAAAAACTTGAAAAAACTTCAGAAAATCTTGTTTTATTATAAACAAACCACATGAATGATTATAGTGAAACATAACTAACAATAGTTTAAACATAAAAAACAAAGAATAATCTAGACAAATTTAAAGAAATACAAATATATTGTTATAATAATGGGATAGGAAATTATTAACTGATAACATTCAAACTCTCTGACTTCTCCCATTAAAAAGAAAGTTTGCCAATATTAGAAAATAAGATCTCTAACATCATGTCCAGAGACAAAGCCATTGAATTGGGAAATTCTATCTTTGGGACCTTTGCTGAAAATTTTGCCTTGTATTCTGACAGACTCACCTATTGATAACTGCATGTCACCATGTTTCCAAGATCAGTCTAAGAGGTATGATCTGTTATATGGGGTACCCCAAATCTACTTGGTGGCTCTGCATCAGATGAATCCTAATGCCTTCAGAGTAGTATCACAGTGGATGGCATTAAACAACACAGGAAAGTAGATGAAAGAAAGACCTCTAATCTGTTAATCTATTAATTTTGGTCTTATGAAATGGTTTCTATTTTTAGATCCCAAAAGTAGAACTTAAATTAAGGGGATTGAATCTGAAAAGAGACTAAGGAAAAAAAGTATGTTTACTGAAAGTTATAACTTTTCTCTGCCTGTACACAGATGAGCTAGGGTCTTTCCTACCTCCACGTACTCAAATTGTATTCAACATGTCAAGTGCCCCTTGGGTTTGACTGGTCTTTCCTGTCTTACTGTGTTCTTCTCTAGGGTGGACATATATTTTGGAAAGAGGAATAAGAGTAGTCAGTAAATGTTATTAAGGCAAAAACAATGACAATAAAATGTCCCATTGAGCCTTCTGAGTAATCATTCAGTAGAGAAAGTAATGATAAGAGTGAGACACAATGGTTGATGATGTGTAAATTTTCTGGTGATGAAAATATCCAAAATATGTATGAGCTACAAGGTAGAAAAAAGTTCAACAGGAGTCTTATTTACTGAATGTCAATAAGGTCAAAATCAATGGAAATGACAGCACCATCTATGATGGAAAAGAAAACTGTACTGGATGAAAACATCTCCAGAACATGAAGGGGAAGGGAGTGAGAAGGGCGTCAAAGTGGCCAAAACTACTGTGGATATGAGAAGACAGTGTTCAGTGTCAGGCTTCGAACAGTCTTCGTTTTCTGATCTTTCTCTTGCCATCTCCTCTACTTGCAATGTCGTATTTATAATTCATTGTGGAAGTACCTTCTGTATCCTACTATATCGTCCAGGTAGCTGGCTTCTCTATATTTCTAAACTATCTTGTGCATTTCTTTAATATGCCTATCCTAAAAGGTTTTATGCAGTTTTAAACTTCATTAACTTTCCAGGTATAAATAATCCAAACTTGAAATCAAAATCACTGTTATGTAGAATATTTCTATTTTATATGTATATATGAAGCTTTTAAATTATATTCCTTAGTCAACACATGTTGTTTTTAATTATAGGTAACATTAAAAATTTAAAAATAAAAATTTATTACACAAAATGTGAAAAGCTAAAATAAATCTATAATAAGTTGAAATAATGAAGAGTGTTGAGTGTTTCTATATTTTTATTACTTATACTTTAGGAATTATTAAAGCTTAGAATGGCTTTGAGATTTTTAGAGCACCAGACTGCAATGTATTGTAATTATTTGTTTATATGCTTCACACAATAAATTATAAGTATCTTGAAGGTAATTCCAGTATTGTGATATGATATTTATTGTCAAGATCATAACAGGACCCAAAAAATATTGTAAGTCTAATAAATAACTATATTTATTGATTGATGAATGAATATCTTCCAGAGAAATATGTATTTTATGTTATATGCCATACATATGTGTGTGTGTATATATATGTAGAGGGAGAGAGCAAGAGAGAGAAGTAGACTGCCAGACATACAAACATGTATTCAGTAGCCCTGGGTTTATTTGTACAAAGATAAACCTGACTTTTCATGTAAGTTTCCTGAATCACAGACGTTTATCACTCAAATCACAAAGATAAGCCAGTAATGAGAAAAGAATATTGCAATTCAAGGCACTTAAGACATATCATACATTGGTGACTTTCTGCACTTCCAACATAAAAGACAAGTCATTCCTGAGAGCAAACAAGCAAACCTATTTTCCTTCCAGTATCCCCTTTTCCTTTATGGCACACTTAGAGGGCAGGTGACACAAGGCTGGACTGTAATCTGGATGTTATACTGAACGTATATCCTCACATCTCTAATTTTTGGTTCATAAACCAGTATTTCCTCTTTCTAGCCTTAAAATGTATGAGTGTTTCTGAGCCTAAATAAACAATGTAGCATGGCTCATCAAGTTCATGATTAAAGTGGGGCCAACTCATTTGCATTCATGATGAGAATATTCTGCTTATATTGTAAAGGAGATTTTCAGAGTAGCTGGAGACACATATCCCCTCTGGTTGCATATGATATAGTGAAAACCAATGAAAGATATGACTAAAATTTATTTTTACAGGGCATGAACTAAATAGTGTACTAAGAGGAACATGATCAGAGGTATGATACAATTATTATGAAAGTAAATGTGGAAAAATACATATTTGAAATGTTGTTGAGCAGGATCACACAAGGGTGAAATTCACATCTAGGCATATACAAGGCTCTATAAATAAATGGAATTCTGTCAGTTTTTATTTTAAAGAGAGAGAGAAAGGAAGAGAATGAGAGAGGGAGAGAGGGGGGAGAGAGAAGGGGAGAGAGAGAGAGAGAGAGAGAGAGAGAATTAACTTTATTTTATTTTTCATCTGGCCTTTGACTCTCCAACACTTAGTTGTGTATGCGGTGCTGGGGTTTGAACTCAGGTCCTCATGCATGCCAGGCAAGTGCTCAAACCGCTGAGCCACCGCTCCAGCCCATGGTCCTAATTTGAATCTATTTTCCTGGTTCATTCCTTCTCCACACAAATATGCAAATTTGAGGCTGTCTGGTCCCTGATAACCTAAACAAGGGACTGTTTTTTTTTTTTTTTACTTTTTAATTTTAGTTGACTCTTAATAATTGCACATATTTATAGGATACAGAGTGACATTTCAATGCATGTACACAATGTACAATACGGTGTAATTGACATATCCATCATCTTAAACATTTATAATTTCTTGGCATTGGAAATTTTTAAAATCCTCCTGACTAGCTATTTTGCAACATACAGTTAATTGTTCTCAAGCATATTTACCTCATAGAACTACTTCTAACTGCACCCCTATACCCATTATTCATCCACCACTCCTCCACATCTTTCCCCTTATCCATTGTAGTCTTCTTTATTACTCTGAAATCAACATTTTAGGTCCCATATATAGGTGAGACCTTGCAATATTTCAAATCCTTACCTCCCACCCTGCCTCTCTCTCTCTCTCTTCCTTTTTTTTTTTTAATTCTAGGGATTGAACCCAGGGAGGTTTAATCACTGAACTACATTCCCAGGCTTTCTTATTTATTTATTTATTTTTTTTTTATTTTGAGTCAGAGTCTTCCTAAGTTTCTGAGACTGGCCTTGAACTTGTGAACTTGAACAGCCTCAGACTCTTCAGTCATTGAAGTAGACACTACCATTCCCAGCTTGCTGCCAAATTTCTTAACAATAAAATTTCCTCAATGAACTTGCAAGAATCTTTTGGCTATTTTCCCTCATTTCCTTGTCACTTTCTTTTCTTGTTGATGTGAAATTCTTCTGAAATTAAATTGATATAAGATGAAAAAATGTAGAACTGAGTAGCATGAATCACATTCTTAAAAAATGAATAATCATTTTTTTTCAACCTCGAGCTAAATTGGACATTTTAAGCACATTTTCTTTGATTTGTTTTGAAGTATGTTTCCCTTTTAAAGTGTTTCTGAAGCTGTGATGGAGACATAGCTTGATTTTATGAAATTCTTTTATCTGTAACTGAAGACTTAACAACTCAGAAATTCATGGAAACATATGAAGAACCAATGTTCTTCTTTTCCCTTTCATGGCACCTAGAAATCTGTAACTCACAAAGAGTTTTCCAAACCAAAAGGAAGAACACCCAGTCACAATTGCTGAAATAATCTTGTTGATTCTCAGAGATGTTCACAAACCTGTGATGGCTTATTAGTCAAGAATAATTCCAGTTAAAAATGAATATCTGTCTTAACTTAAACACAGCTGGATAAGAAATATTCTGCAAATCTATCAGGACTTCTACAATTGCATTTTCAACAACTGCCCTTGAATTATCAGCATGATGCTACCAAAATTTACAATAACAGTGTTTTGAAAGGTTGCAAAAGCCTGTTATAATTTTTGTAAGAACTGTGGAGCATAACATACGATGTAATACTAATCTAAAATTTATCTTACTTCAATTTAAGACATTAAATTTGGTCTTATAAAAGGACATAATGAAACATTGATTTTCCAAAACTGTTACTTTACGAAAACAATTAATTGCACAAATCATAGGATCATATAGCAGAGCTATTATTGTTACCTTTTAATAAAAATATTTTAAAAATTGTTAAAGTTCAAAATGATGTTAATTACACTGAATCTAGAATCCTAATTATACCGAGGAGAACATATAGTCTGCGTGAATGTTGACTCAAAAACAACAGAAATTTGATTACTAATGTAGCATTCAGAATGTAAAAGTATAACATTCTAGTTTGTTTACATAATTAGAGAAGTTAGAAGTCATAAGTTAAACACAGATATTAACATAGTCTCAATTAGAGTATAAATTACAACAAGCATTTTGCGGAGCAATTCATAAGTTTCAGTATCATGTGGCACAAAAAATGCTGGAAATGCCGTCATAACTAAAAGTACCCATATTCAAATGGTTAAGATCACAAATTGTCCTCATTGTATATTTAAAAGGTCCCAATACTCATTGCTGGCAGGCAAAGATTGCCTTCCAACATAGAAGATACAATAGTCAAATATTAATTTTTCCAACAGTTTTGCAGCTAGAATATAGGCATGTGTCTTTGAATTAATTTGATGTGGTACCTTGTATTACAGAAACATGTTTGGGTGATGGGGATAGCATGCAGTTCTAGAGCCCTGGTCACAGTGATTCAGTCTGTATTACGTGGTATTGGCCGTGAAGTTGTCAGTCCTAATGAGAAAGGTCTCTGCAATGATTTGGCCAGGGATTCTTCAGCTATCCCATAGCTTTGTAACAATTCACACACACACACACACACACACACACACAATTTTTGTAGCATCAATATAGAAGTGGTGAATGCAGTAGTAACTCAGCCCAAACAACCTACATATGTAATAGCTCCCTGTTTATAACTATTAGTAAGCCTAGTGTTAGATTTTAAGATTATAATATAAACTTTAAAAGCTTTATAACTATTCGGTTGTTTTATATAATAGGTTTTAAAGACACCATGACAGTGATATAAGAATTTACATACAAATACATATTTATCATCTGTCACTTCTTCCTATCCAAGAAAGAAATTTTTGTACTCTTTTCCCAGCTTTTTTTTTAAGAGAGAGGGACAGTGAGAGAGAGAGAAAGAAAGAGAGAATCAATTTTATTTAATTTCTCATGTTGCCTTCGTTGCTCTGAGACTCCACTGTATATGTGGTACTGGGGTTTGAATATGCCCCAAATTATAAACAATGGTAGATCTAAAGGCGAATTTACTGAAAGTGGAGTGGTAAAGGAATGAACATCACTATCTCAGAGTCATCAGGTAGGAGGAGACTCCATGAAGCAATTGGAAAGACTTATGGTCAAACTTAAGTCTCTAGGTGGAGGTAGAAATTCAACAATAAAACAGAAATGTCTCTAATATGAATTAAAAAAAAACACAAAGAAACTAAAAGGATATTAACATCTACAAGAAAACTTAGACCAAATGAAAAGGTAAATAGTTCATATCTAGAAAGTATAAAAACCAATTCATATATAAAAGTAAAAATAATGATATTCCAATAATTAAATGTGAGAAGCGTATAAAACAGCAATCCACGTGAACAGCAAGTGCAAAATAAAATATGAAAATATGACCTATTAAATAACACATCAAATAACATTGAAGCATCATTTACTATGCATACAATCAGCCAAAACATAAACAAAACCCAAAGTAGATAAGGCTGAGGTGAAATTGGAGGACTTCTTATGCTGACCTCTTTATAGGTTAGAAGCATTTTGGAGATTGATTTACAAATGCAAATCAAGAGTAATCCTTGAATTTCCATTCATAGGAGCTTAACTAATAGAAACAGAAAGAAAAACAGTGTATGATGTTTATAGCAGTTCTTATTTCAAAAGATTGAATATAGAAAAACAGTAGAAATGTTCAACATTGGGATAATAAAAATATAAAGTATGTTCCATCAACCTGATGGAACATTGCATTACCATTGTGAATCACTATAAAATATATATAAACATGTGGAAAATATAAACAGAGTACCTGAGTCAGAGAGTAGAATTTGGCAAATTTCAACTGGGAAATCTATGGGCATGGAGTAGAAATTCCCTGGGAAAAGGGGAATGGACACTGAATGTGAGTCACCGCAGTGCTCTCAGCTGTACAAAATATAGGAGTCTGGGAAATATAGCAAATGCAATTCAATCCCCTTGTGAGAACTGCAGAATTACCTTGCCCAAATCACTCTTTCTCCCTTCATGCAGAAGCAGCTGTCTCATCACTTCTATTTGTTTATATCCTTGCCACCACTGACTTCTCTCCCCCATGGCAGAGCTGCTTGGTTTTTTCCCTCTTGCATTTGTATTTTGCTGAGATGTGTTACTGCCCTTTCACATACAGAAATCCTGGTGTGGCATTTTTCTCCCCTGGTGTCACTTTCATGAAGGTTATTAAACATATTCCTTGACTGTGACAGGAAAGCAGGAAGCTGAAACTCCAAACCTTGTTTCTTATGTTCCGACAAAAGGAAATTTAAAGTCAGAAGCAAAAAGTCATGCAAGAGAATTTCATTATAAGTGAAAGAGAGGTGAAAGTGAAGTAACGGTAGAGTAAGATTCAAGCAGAGAGCACTGTCAAGAGAGAGTGTGGGCCGTCTCTGAGCAGAGAATGACAAAGGAGATAATGCTGTCTCCAAATTTATTTCTGTTTGATGGTTGATTTGAAAATTGGGGTCCTCCTTCAGCAGCCTTCACCAATCAGGTGTTCAACTCCTTCATCAAATCTGGAGGTGGAGTTTCTGACCTTAGTTGGTCCTCTCCAGAATTATCATGGTGACCATACTATTTAGGGGGTCTTCATACACAAGTCAATCCTATGTTAATGTGGACATTGGGGTCAATAGCGGTCAAAAGTTACCCCTTTCTGAGCTAGTAAAAGACATCCGGTGCCAGTAGCTTTTAGGTTCATCTCAATTTTATGGGACCTGTGAAGAGAGAGTCCCATAGAGCCTTTGTGCTTGAGGCATTCTCCCTCCACATTATCTCTTTTGCCTGTGTTTACGCTCAACATTTGTGTACTAATGTTTTTCCAAAGCTCGTCTGCCTTGGCAGTAGCTTAAAGCAAACTTCAAGACTAAACCTGTGGTCTTGTCAAACATTTCACTGCTCAATGCTGGCTACTACCTATCATAACCACACAGAGATGGATCCATGCACATACACTGACTTCTTCTCCATTAAACAGCAGGGACAGAATCAACACATGAGCTTTCTGGTCAGAGAGGCAGGTGATATCCTTCCACATTGTCACCTCCGGTGTCATCTGGCTAAATACATTTGTTTTAGGACTGCCCTTCACTTTGAACTTCTGCAGCTGTTGGTTGTGATTCCTGCAACTGATCTCTGCACTGTGGCTTTTCCTCTGGATGACAGTCAGTCAAACAATTGTTTAGCTTCATCTTTTAATAAAAAGGAGTTTTAATTAATGACATTAATTTGGGCAAATTAAAAATATTATTGTAAATATCTGGGGTTTATGAAAATTTTGAAGAAATATACCAGAATTGATGATGTACCTTTTCTGAGTATGAAAGTTTTGTGTGTTTCATGAGAGAAAATATAGACAGGAGAGTTCAGAACATCAATGAATCCAGAAATAATGGTCTTTAAGTATTGTAATTTCTGAGCATAATGTTTTAGATTACCATAAAAACATATTCATTTTCATGTGGTAATGATGATTTTCTTTTGCAATTGCATTATCATCTGCATCAAATTATATGTAATTATAATATTTCACAGCTCTATCTACCTTTATTAAGATAATTTTTGTTTATAACCTGTTATTTCCTTCAATGGCAATGAATAGCTTTCTATAAATATTGGTTTATATTTTATGTTCCCACCAAAGAATTAATTTTAAAGTAGAATTCACTGATAAAACATGATGAATAATTTAATTATTATCTTACACTTCTGTTTTCCAAGAATTCTGTTCTTATTCTAGACATCTGCATTAAGCTGTCTCCTGGAGATACTGAAGGATGTGACAAGTTTATAATGTCACGTGTTAAAGTTGGTCTGGTATCCAAGCAAATGCTTTATAATGACACTCTATTTAATATTCTTTACATATACGAGAAGTTGAGCTCGTGCACATAGCATAAGAGAAAACTGTTTCCTGCTTAAAACATATTAGTCATAGAAAAAATTTCCTATTGTCCCATCCAAAATATTTAATCTTATTGAGCCCTAGAGAAGGAATCTAACAACTAAATAAAGCAGGGGTTAATTAATTTTAAATTGTGATGACGATCTCTTGTGTTTTGCTTTCACTTTCTGAAGTCTCTGAACTTTGGGATGTATCCAAATGCAGACACAGAGTCTTTCAAAGTGTAGCAAGTCTATTTGAGCTTCCTCAGCATGTGTCCTCATAGGCTCACCCAGTTATGTTGCTTTTCTAAAGATGTCCTTGGCTTCATTTGTCAAAATTTGAAGGTACAAATCATCTTCATAAAGTTGTATCAGGACAGAGGATGCTGAAAAATAAAAATATAAAAATGATTGTTAGAGGGAGATATGAGTTTAAATAACGTATTTTATTTCAGTTTTACAAAAACTATTTCTTCCAGTTTTTCTATAGGTATCACTCCCACCTTTACTAAAAAGAAAAAGAAAAATTCTGAAGAAACTAAAAAAACCAATAATTTAAACTAATCAGAGAATTGAAATTGCATGGAGAATGGCCACCCTGTAATTTTTGGGAACAAATACAAAGAACCATAGCTGAGATTAAGCTAGCTTTGCTTCAGTGTGGATATTCTCAACATGATCCAGAAGCAACTGGATCATTAAACTGAAGAAAACATCTAAATGTTAATTTTGATAAAATGCTAGAGTCTCAGGATGGAATAGGGATACTCCTAGAGCCACAGAGTAACAGGTTTCACCAGTAAGATCTCTCCTGGTTGTCATGGTGAACAGCCAGGAAAAATCCCTTCCTGTCCTTAGAAGGGAAAGGGCAAAAGTGAAAGTTTTTTAAAAACCCAGAGTATTATCTGAAACCAAGGACTGCTCTTCAGTGGGAAATACTTTGCCTAACTCTTATTTCATGTTAGAGATGGTCTTATGTTGCGTAGGGGCACCTATCCACAAGCAAGGCTGTATAACTTTTATGTCACACCAGAAAGAGTAGGAAGCAAAGACTACTAGTGAAGGCCACAACTTAAGAACACTGGCTGTTTAAACATTGAGGCTTAATTATAAGTTTATAGAAAGTTTTCCTGGCCTCCTACCTAACCAACACAGCAATAGGATCAGGTATAATGGCAACAGATTACAGGTAATAGAACTGTAGGTGCAGATTCTTTTTGAGAAGAAGCTCTTAGAGAATCCCAAAGACAAGAGGAAGAGCAAAACAAGAATGTTAGTGGAACTAGATGCCAACGGCCTCTATACCTACACAAAAATAACATGTATCAATTTTTTTCTTTTTTGATAGTGGGGATAGAACCCAGCAGTGCTAAAATACTAAGCCTCATCCACATTCCCAGTCCTTTTTATTTTTTTTAAGCTTTCGTTTTTTTTTAAAGAAAGAATGAGAGAAAGTAAATGTCTCTTTTCATCTGGTTTTTGTTTTTCCTTTCTTTGTGTTTGTGGTACTGGGGCTCCAACCAGGGCACTCACACATGCCAGACAAGCACTGTACTGCAGAGCCACCTTTGTAGCTCCTTATTTTTTATTTTGAGGCAGGGTCTCAGTTAGATACTCAGGACCTAAGCTGCTGAGGCTGGCTTTGAATTTGAGATCCTGCTGTCTCAGCCTTGTGAGCTGCTGATTTTACAGGTGTGCACCACTGCATCTGGCAACATAGAACAATTTCTGATGAGATCAACATAAAACTCCAAAATTATTTTTCCAAGATCCTGTTACTAGGTACATCACATCTGACCTTCAACAAAAAATGACAATGCACGCTAAAAGTTAAGAAAATGACAATCAGAAGACATAAAACATTAAGAACTGCCTTTGATATGACAAAGATTTGGAATTATCAGATAATTTAAAATAACTACCGTCCATACATTAGATGCCCTAAGGGAAAAAGCAACAATCAAAAATAGACTAATAATGCAATTGGAGCACTGGAAACTAAGAAAGATTAAAAAGGAAATGTTAGAAATAAAAAACATTGCAATAGAAATAAAGAATGGCTTTGAGGGGCTGGAGTGGTGGCTCAGCGGTTATGGTACTTGCCTGGCATGTGCAAGTACACGGGTTCAAACCCCAGCACCCATGTACACAACTAAGTGTCAGAGCAATGAAAGCCATGTGAAAAACTAAATAAAAATTGATTCTCTCTGTCTCTCTCTCTCTCTCTCTTTCTCACTGTCCCTCTCTATTTAAAAAAAAAAAAGAATGCTTTTGAAGGGCTCATCAGAAGAATGGACACAGCAAAAGAATAATCAGTGGCTTTGAAAATATGTCAACAGAGATTTTCCAAACTGAAATACAGAGATAAAAATGAATAGGTAAAAACCCCATAGTATGCATGAAAGATGGCATTTTTTCAAAATGTAACATGAGTGTAATTGGCATGACAGAAAGAGAAAAGAAGGAACATAAGAATTATTTGAAATTATAATGTCTTGTCACAGAATAATAGGGAGTTGAAGCTACAATCCTTGGTTCTTGTGTCCCATCACAGGAAAATGATAAAAGTTGAGCAAGAGAATTTTATTATAAGGGAAAATAAGACTCAAATAAAGAACATTCAAGAGTGAAAGTGAGTGAGTCGTCTCTAAGTAGAGAATGAAAAAAAATACTAATTTCAGATTTATTAATGTTTTATGTTTAGCATTAGAACTGGTCCACTTTCTTCATTCTCCAGCAATCCCATGTTTAACCCTAACCTCCTTCACATCAAATGAAGGTGGTTTCATCCTTAGTTGGCCTTTCTAAAACTATAATAGCACTCATCCTATTTGGGGGTCAGTTCTTGTGCAAGTCAGTCTTAAGTTAATGAATGTGCTGGGATCAAAGACTGGATAAACTTTTTCTTAGTGCACCTACAGTTGATAAAATCTCCCATGTGAAAAACATTTAAAAACCTATGATCATAAATCCTAACTTTACAATGATCCCAGTGGACATTCTCTTGAGTTTGCCTATTGATCTTTTCTTCTCAACATATTTCTTAATATTTTGATTCTACCTGGTTATTGTCAGGATTAGTACACTTATTGTTTTTCTGCAAGTTACTTGATTCTTTAAAGGCAATTTAATGAATCCCCATATCCCTCTTTTGTGATTAAATTGTAATCCACCATTCCTTACTACTACATAACAAAAATAATTTTCCAAAAGTAAGGGCGGACACTATTTTAATTCAACTTTTTCAACACTGCAATTTGGCAAGAAAAATTTTTGAAGATAAAAAATTTATTTGGCACTCACATCTTCAGTCTTTGTCTCTTTGATGGCCAATTCCATTGCTCTGGCCTGAAATAAGGATAAATATCAAGGCAGAAGCTTTTGGTGGAGGAAAGCAGCTTGAAGATTTGGCAACAAGAAAGCAGAAAAAGAGCTCCACTTACTAAGAATAAATACCCTAAAGACACATCCCAGTGACCTACCTCCTCCAGTCACACGTGGCCTATATTTACCCTGAAGTTTATCCATTCAAGTGAATCAATGCACTGATTAAGACTATCAATGTCCAAGAACTTTACCTCTAAACTTTCTTGCATTGCCTTACACATGAGCTTTTGTGGGACACTTCATATCACAACCATAAAAGACACAAAACCATTTTACCTATGAAGTTCAGAAAGCACATATAAGTATAAATACAATCTAATATCCACACATAGTCCAGACTCACAGTACCCTTTATTGTATTCCTCAACACTGGGCTGCCTCCAAAAATGATGTCTCTTGACCTCAGCTGTCTACCTGTTTCAAGTGCTTTAATCTAAACAATTATGCAAGATCCTAACTGTTCACCCGCTCCTTCCATCTTTGTTCTGTCTGCTGTCCCATTGTGTTATGCTTTTTGAATCATCTTGGCCATCATGCTTCTTGTTAGTGCAGTACTTTTCTGATTCGATAGCTTTTAAGACTTGTTTATGAATTAGACATTCATATTTTTCTTTTTAGTATTTAAAAATGTTGTATTACAATTTTAAACTAAATAATTAAAACCACATTAGAACGTACTAAGAGGTGAGAATTTTATCAGTTGATTTAGGTCATGAGGGTTCATGGGTTACTGAAAGAGTAGTTTTGTTATAAAAACAAGCTCTCTTAGGGAAGCTTTCTCCATTTCAGGCCTCATCATGACCCTGCAGTAAGACCCTCACCAGATGATAAGCAGATGCTGGTGCATTGCTCTCGACTTCTAGGGCTAAATAAAACTCTTTAAAAAGTGTCCAATTTATAGTCACATACACAGAAAAGGTACTGGAAAATAGTAAAAAGTTACCTTCTATAAGTCTTTTCAAATAAGAACCCCTGTTCTAACTGCAATAGTAAATTATTACTATTATTTTTAATGCATTCAAAGAGTTCATTTTTATGCTTATGTGATCACATGCAAATCTATATTTTTCCCTTTTATTGCATACTATGCATGCTGTTGTTCTACACCTCGCTTCCCCAATAAATATATTTTGTAGATACTTACATTTCAGTACATAAAGAAGTTTTACATTTTATTTTAAATTTCATAATATTCTGTTACCTAAATAGGCCTTCATTTGTTTATGTAGAATTTTAGTGATTGGACATCTAACTTGTTTTAAATATCACTTTTATATATTTATTTGTTTTAAAGAGAGAGAGACAGTGACAGAGATAAAGGAAGAACCAATTTTATTTAGTTTTTCATGTGGCTCTCATTCCTCTGACACTTTGTTATGTATGTGGTGCTGGGATTTGAACCCACATCCTCGCACATGCCAGGCAAGCACCGTAACCACCGAGTCATTGCTCTAGCCCCGTAAATACACTTTTATAACCAATGCAATAACAAAACCTCTTAACATCCTAAATTTGTACGTGTGCACACTTATGAAAGAAATGTTTTATTAGTCTTCTATTGCCACATAAAAAACGGACAAAACTTTGCAAGCTTAAAAAAATCACTTATTTATTATCTATTAGTTTCTTTGGATGAGGAATCCAGCATGGATGAGTCTGGGCCTCTGCTCAGGCTCACACAAGGCCTTCATCCATTTAGCTGTTTTGCAGAGTTCTTTTGTAAAATCACTTCCATTATTGACAGAATTCAGAGTCCTGCAGTACTAAAACTCATGGTGTGCTCTTTATTTTAGTGCAGTAGGAGAGTCTCTGAACTCTTCTATGGCTTGCTTCCTCTGATCTTTTTTTATAGAACTTGCTAGTTTAGCTCAGTCCCACCCAATACAACCTCACTTTGGATTAACTTACAGTCAGCTGACAAAAAGCCTTAATTATATCTGCAAAATTCTTTTACCATTGAATTCTAACAATATGATCACTGAAAGGATATCCCATAATTTTATTCAATCTTATTGGATAAGAAGCAAATTGGAGCCCACTGGCTGCTCTGAAAAGCCATCTTTGCATTGTTCCCGGGTCCAGCTTCCCTGCTCGCGCAACCTCCTCCGCTGCACGTCTCCTCCTCGCGGACTCCGGCAGCTCTATCGCCAGAGGCCTGAACTCCAGCTCTGTTTTTAACCGGCCGCATCGGATCACCGGCGGACGCCGTGTCAGACGCGGCCGTGGCACCAGCTCCGAGATCACCACCAAGGAGTTAAAGGAGAAGAAGGAAGTTGTGGAGGAGGCAGAGAGTGGAAGAGACGCCCCTGCTGATGGGAATGCTAATGAGGAAAATGGGGAGCAGGAGGCTGACAATGAGGTAGATGAAGAAGAGGAAGAGGGTGGTGAGGAGGAGGAGGAGGAGGAGGAAGGTGATGGCGAGGAAGAGGATGGAGGTGAAGATGAGGAGGCTGAGGCAGCTGCGGGCAAACGGGCAGCTGAAGATGACGAGCATGACGATGTTGATACCAAGAAGCAGAAGACTGATGAGGATGACTAGACAGCAAAAAAGGAAAAGTTAACTGAAAAAAAAAAAGGCCACCGTGACCTATTCACCCTCCACTTCCCGTCTCAGAATCTAAACGTGGTCACCTTCGAGTAGAGCGGCCCGGCCGCCCGCCCGCAGATGACGCCGCTGTCCACACCCAACCAAGACCACGGCGTGAGTTTGCAAACAGGGGAGGAAAAAAAAGAACCAAAACTTCCAAGGCCCTGCCTTTTTTTCTTAAAAGTACTTTATAAAAGGAAAATTTGTTTGTATTTTTTATTTACATTTTATATTTTTGTACATATTGTTAGGGCTCAGCCATTTCTAATGATCTCGGATGACCAAACCAGCCTTTGGAGCGTTCTCTGTCCTACTTCTGACTTTGCTTGTGGTGTGACCGTGTTCATTATAATCTCAAATGAGAAAAAAAACGTTGTAAAAAAAGCAAAAACAACAACAAAAAAACAATCTTATTCCGAGCATTCCAGTAACTTTTTTTGTGTATGTACTTTAGCTGTACTATAAGTAGTTGGTTTGTATGAGATGGTTAAAAAGGCCAAAGATGAAAAGGTTTCTTTTTTTTTTCCTTTTTTTGTCTATGAAGTTGCTGTTTATTTATTTATTTTTTGGCCTGTTTGATGTATGTGTGAAACAATGTTGTCCAACAATAAACCGGAATTTTATTTTGCTGAGTTGTTCTAAAAAAAAAAAAAAAGCAAATTGGAGGTTCTATCTGCACCCGAGGAGCCTGGATTTTACAAAGACATGATCCACTGGAGTTCTTAGAATCTTGCCTACCTCAAAAATATTTCCCAAGGAAACATAGTGGGGTCAATTGTAATTCTGAAATAAATTGGCCAAAGACCCTGCTTCGCAATATATTCCTATTTCTTCATAAGAGTCACCAGCAATATGCGTCTATAAATTTTCAAATGAAATGAGTCTTGTAGATCAATTCTGTATTCTCAATGTAGTTTTAATTTTCTTTCTCTCATTATAAATATATATAACTACTCTTTTCACTGATATGCTTTATTCTCCCATTTTCTTCCATTGGGTTATCAGCTTTTATCTTATTGATTTGAGAGGATTAGAGACATTAGAACTTTGTCTATAATGGGAGTAGCAAAATTTCTTATGAATAAACCTCTTTAGAAAGTATCCAATTTATAGTCTTTGCATTTATATCTTTTTACTTCAAAACTATGGAAAGTTTCTATTTTTGTTACCCGAGTCATGAGACTTTTTAAACAGCATTTTGAGTTTGAATAGTTATTGGTATTGAAAAAGGAACTGTCTTTAATTAATTATATATTATAATATAATTATTATATGATTTCACATTTACATATTCTATATTCTTGGAATTTCCTGGCCTATTATTGCTAAATGTGGCTCTGTATTTCCAATAAGCTTTCCAAAACATTAATTGCACAATTTATCTTTTTCTGTTTGGTTTGAAATAAACTCTTATAAAAGATTAGTTTCCAGAAGTAGCTGCACACTTTTCTTCAAATAAGATGTTGATACTATTTCACTGAGAACTAGGTCTATGTTCTCTCCTCTGTACCAAGGCAGACCTTTGTTAATTGTTGCAACCAACAGAATTAAGGTGCAAGTGCTGTTGTATACTTCGGAAACAAAAGACAACATAATTTCCTCCTGGCTTCCTATCTCAGGAAATGTGCATTTGGAGTTTTGAACAACCCTGTAAGAAGCTTGGCTACTCTGACACCACAATGGTGAGAAAACCAATCGAGGACATAGTAGAGGAGTATGTGACGTTCTGAATTGTCTGTACTGAGCTGTCGGCCCAGGGACCAGCACATGCATGAAGACACATTTGAGATGATTTCAGGACTAGCTGGCGGTACGGGGAAACAGCTAAGATGTTCCCAAATTCCTATCCCACAGAAATTGTTAGTGATAATAAACAATTATAACTTTAAGATGCTGAATTTTCATGTAATTTGCTATATAGAACTAGTAAGCAGATTATTCCTCTAGCTTGCACTAACTTTACATAGATTAAATATGTTACTTCGTTATCTAAGCTGTCAATTCATGGACTACTACTGCAAAGTTTTAATAACTGGAAAATTTAAAATATCGGATATTGTTATCAGATCGTGTTAGTCCCCCTCATTAATTTATGTGAGAACATGCTTGGCCATTTCTTGATTTTTCTTTTCAATATGAAAGAAATTTGAAATTTTCTTTAATGTATTTCTTAAATTTAAAAAAAAAATAATTGAGTGGGGTTGGAGCAGTGGCTAGTGGTTTGAGTGCTTTCCTGGCATGTCTGAGGACCTGAGTTCAAACTCTAACACCACATACACAGCTGGGCGTCCGAGAAAAGGAAGCCAGATGAAAAAAATAAATAAGGTTGATTCTCTCTCTCTCTCTCTCTCTTAAAACATAAATAAAAAAATTGTTATGATGGTTTGAATGTGTTCTCTCCAAAATCTGGGTATTTGCAAAGTAATAATGAGAGGTAAGCCCTTTATAAATTGACTAGAGTGGAAGGATGCTCTTCATAAATGGGATGAAGGCTCTTATTGAGGAGGTTTCTTGCTCTCTTTCCTTTTCCAAGCAAGAAGACCCTTAACAGACACTAGACACCATTACTTTCAGAATCATGAGAAAATACATTCCTGCTCTTTATAAATTACTTAGTGACAGATACTCTTATAGGAACGCAAAGCAAATTGACAATTTAGTATGTACAAGTACAACCTACTTGGTACTTTTATACATGGAGTATTTTCTTCTATATTATTATCTAATTTAAGTAGGTTGTACATATAAATCATATTGAATTGTGATTGCTATTTTTAAAATCAACTACTATATGAATCAGTAAGAATATTCTGTGGTGTGTGGGTTTTTTAAAAACTAATATTCCTAGTTCTAAAGAACATCATGCTAAGTGAAATTTAGCCAAACTCAAAACCACAAAGTTCAAATGTTTTTTCTCTTATGTGAAAGCCAGGGTGAAATAAAAGAAAGGATAGTATAACATAAAGATACAATCAAAAACAAATTAATAGACGAGCAAAAGGAAGTCTAGCAGAATAGAGGAAGGAGAATAGGAGCGGGAAAGGAGAATGGCAGGGAAAAGGGTGGGGTCATGAACCAAAATTGATTTCTTTATATATATATGAATGTGTTGGGATAGATCCAACTACTATGCTTAACTATAAAGCTCTAATAATAGTAAATAAATAAATACTAGTATTCCTAATTCTTTTATCACTACTATTGAAATTTTTGAATGTCTATATATTTCATTGCATTGTATAATAGCACCAAAGTAACCAATAATGATAGAAGGCATCTTTTTTTTTTTTTTTTTGGTTATGCCTGTAGCAGAAATGTTTTCATTGTGATGACTTTGGAGGAAAGAGAATCTTCTAAATGCTATCAAAGTGTCTATGTGTACTAAGGTATTAAATATTATTAAAAGTGTTTTAATGAAATTAAACATCCCATTGAAAAACTATGGCTGTTGGCTGAGCACTATGGTGAACACATATAATCCTAGTGGCATGGGAGGCTGAGGCAAGAGGATCCAAGTTAGTTAGGTCCAAAGCAACTTAGCAAGACCCTGTCTAAACAAAAGGGCTGGAGATGTAGGTCAGTGATTAAGTGCCCTTGGGTTCAGTCCCTGGTATCAAAAAAAAAAAAAAAAAAAAAAAAAAAAAAAAAAAAAAAAAAAAAA